>JABCJZ010000030.1:0-72929 GCA_013184445.1 Fusarium sp. NRRL 53497 | reverse complement strand
CCTATGACATACTCTGTAAAGGTATATTAATTATAACAATTTTCAAGGAAGTCCTTATTATTAGAGTATTACTTCCTTATCAAGATATTCTTACAAGTGTAGAGAGGACTTTAGGCATACCTTACCTAGGTAAGCAGATTCTGTGTTTTTCTTTGACCTCCAAGCCGGTCTGTCTCAAAGGTAACTTCGTACTCTATCCAATTCACATGATAGCATCCATTACCGTCCATCAATACAACCATACCTCATCAAACCTCCAATAACAACACCTCGGGAAATTCCAATCCAATCCAGAAACTCTTCAACTACACGTCACATGTTCCTCCAAACGCCTCCATCCCAAAACGGCCATTGAACAACAATGACATCCAATAATCGTCAATGGCTACACATCTCCAGATATTCTGACGCGGGGTGAAAGCTTCTAATAGCTGATGAAGAGGTCACCACACGTCATCCCTTCATCATTCTCAGCCCTGGCTGAATCCTCTTAAATAGGTTCAACGCTCTTCACTGATCAACTCTATTACTGCTTCACATAAATGCTATATCAATTTATATCAGAATCATAAACGAAAATGGCTCCCATGAGATTGATTTTCCGTCCTGTGGTTCGCATGCCACTCCTCCACCGTCAAATCCGCCTCGCAACTATCCGTTCAGATGGTAACCTCGGAGGCCCAGGAGGTCAGCAGCCCCCACCTGCAAAACCCGGCGGTCCGGAAGCCATCACAAGAAATTGGTACGATGCCTCTCAATCCATCATTCATATCTAACACCGTCAGGATGCCGATCGCAGCAGCAGCAGCAGTAGTCGCAGGAGGTGTCTACATCATGCTCCCCTCACGAGGAAAATCCCCCGAGAGAACTCTCGAGAGCGATATGGTAGCTGCCAACTCGACGGCGATTGGAAACATGGGTCCACCATCTGGAAGACCCGGTATTGCTTCGCATTATAAAGAGCTTAGAGATGGGAAAGAGGTTGAGTCGATGAAGGAATTGAGTGGAAGAAAGGGGGGCGGTTCAATGGGTCCATTCAGAGCGGAATAAGCATCATCTTGGAACTGAAAAGGATGGAGTATCATGACAGGCGAATTGCCTAGAGTATCAAATTGTCTATATCATTGCTCGAGGAGCTTATGCACATTAATAATAGTAACAAAAGAAAACATATCATACGCTCATCACTTCTGCTCTGGTGCTTCATCGCTCTTCTTTTGTAGCAGATAATCTCCCCCAAATAACGCTTTGTACACCCCTCTCAGTCCTTTTATAGGCCATCCTGTACTCGCAGTTGACTTCATGAGCTTCTCATTGCCCTCAATGTCAACCTTGACTTTGTCGTAGACACTCGGCAGATACGATGCTCCGTATTTTGCTCTCAGCGCATTATACGCTTCTCTGTTGTAATGCGACCAGAACTCATCTTCCGTGTAGTACGCATGCGCATATAGCCACTTCTTTCCTCCACACTCTTGCACCTTTTGCTCCAGCGCGCGATTATGTTTAATAGCATCACGTCGATTTCCCTGCAAAGGACCCCATACGCCAAAGTTGAGTAGATTAACGGTACCAGGCTTTGCAAACTCTGCGTGTAGACCATGGCCCGAGTCTGGATCATCGCGCCGCACGCGTAACGGACATATCCAGAGCGGATAGATGTGAAATTGCTTATCGAGCCAGTTCTGAAACTCTGGTACGTTGTTGTAGGGCACTCCAACGTCTTGAACCATGTAGTAGTCAAACAGATTGCTCTTGTGACCTGCAGAGTACATGACTTTGGCTCGGAGGAGGGGATCCAGAATATATCGCGTGAGGCGGTTGAATGGCGTGATGAAATAGTCAAAGGCATATTTGGCGACCCAGAAACCGCCTCTGTCGTATCGGAAGAGATAATCTTTTATCGGAATGTAGTCGGCAACGCATGTGACAGAACCCATCCGCAGACCATCTCGAACCTTTTCAACATGGAGGTAAAACCACTTGTCCTTGCGTCGGTTCAAGTGTCTTATCGATGCGCTTATGGGAACCTCATCCACGAGTCGTCCAGTGCATATAACAGTGGTATCTTTGGAGTAGACAATTCCATCAACAAAGTCATTCTCCCAATTCTTACACTCCTGCTTGATGATCTTGACAGATTCAGAGGGCCCCCTCGCGAGTCGATACTTGAGCTCAACGTACTCCTTCGCTTCTTTGAGTTGTACCTCCAATAACGTGACGACACCCAATGTTCCGAATGCCGATGCAGCTCCCCAGAAAAGATCAGGCTGCTCTGTTTTCGAAGCACGCGTAACAGTTCCATCAGCAAGAACAATCTCGATCCAATTGACAGTCGCATCGAAAGCGCCGTATCGAAAAGAGCTGCTCTCACCCGAGGTCCCCGAAAAGCCACCTCCAACGGTAATAGCCGGAAACTCCATGACCACGAGCGGAACAAGCCCATGCGGTAATGTCGCATCCACAAGGACTTCCATTGAGACATTGGGCTCAACAAGAACCGTCTTTGCGTCCTCATTCACCTCGAGGACATGGTTAAGCTTGCTGGTGTCGACGGTATTTTCGACACGGCGATTAGAGTGTCGTGTGCTGTTAGTCGAACCATGGTATAATCGGAAGGGTTCCTGACGAGCGTGAAAGTGCTTGACTCTCTCTGCGACGCCTGCGACGACAGATTTATGGGCGTCCATGCTTGAAAAATGAAGAAATAGTTGACAGAAACAAGATAAAAGACTTGGCGAGTCGTTCAGAGTAGTATCGGTTCGGAAATAGCGAGGAATGATCCACAATTCCTACATTTGCTTGTGCTTACCACCAAGAGAGAGTTCTTATATGAGGAGACAAGTCATGACGCTTGATTCCGACCTATCCGGGCATGAAATTTACTTCGAATCACGGATGAGCAGGCTTATTAGTATCGTTCCCTTATGGTCTGAGCTGAGGTGCCACGTCAAACACGGCACCGTCAGCCCTGCTTTGCTTTGACCATATCGCCAAGTTTTAATGCTATTCTGGTCGATCTCAATATGACGTTGTTGTTTTATTGGCTCATCTGACATGCATGAATATATTTCTTTGCTAGTGGACATGCGATCCTGGGCCCGACCCACCTTACGATAGAAGCATAGTAAACAGATGAAAAGACTTCAAGATAAACTATTCTGAAAGAAACTTGAGCAATTCTAGACCTGGGTCTATAAAATACTCAGTATCCCTGTCTCTCTGTCTCTCTGTCTCTCCTATGGTGAACTACACAGCTTCAAATCACCTATGTTCGGTACCTGGTCCTCGCCCTCATCTTGCTTGTCATCCTCCTTATTCTTTTTCTCATCCTGACCCTGATCCAAAGTCTTATTTTCTTCCGTGTCTTGGTCCTCGGTCCGTTTCTGCTTTCCTTTGTCTTCATCTCTCCCTTCATCTCCCCCTTCATCTCCCCCTTCATCTCCATCTCCATCTGTAGTCTCATCATCGCCATCTTCAACTTGAATGTAATACCGTACAACTCTAGACAGGAAATCTGCTCTCGGATCTTCATCGTCGTAATAAGGCGCAGGCGACTCCTGCCACAGCTTTTCGAGAACACGCATGTTCTCTATCCTTTTCTCAGATAACTTATCAGTGAAGTGCTCTGCGTTTGTTAGGATGATTTTGGACAAATCATCATGGTACATGCCATGCAATCCGCAGCTGACTGCCCAGAGCTTTTCGTATCCCGTCTTGAGACGTGCCTCCCTCGTCCATTCGTCGAGGTGGTCTTGGGTTATACATTCTCGACACTTTGCAGGGACGTAGCCTTTAAGCCTGTTGGACATCATAAAACCGGGCGGCAGCCTCTTCTGTTTTCCATATACAGAAGCAATCGGGAGTCTTAGCCGATCCGTGTGTTCACAGTCGTGAAAAACGCGGTGAGTGCACGGCTCGACATCGTCGTTGACATCTCCTGGGCGTTGGCCATCCTATGGGCAGATGGGTGATCCATCCGATGTCTTGAAATTTCTCATGATTACCCCGTGACACGACTCTCCGATGATATGTCCGCAAGGAAGTACCTGAGGAGAATGAGGATGTAGAGGTAGTGCAGTCGCGACATCTTCACAAACTTGTCGACACGCCACACAGCGAAGGCGAATACACGCAAATCGAATCGTCTTGAAACCTTGCTTTACCTCGTCGTCAATTTTTTTGATCTTGTCTCCCTTGCTGTGGAATGCTTCGATGACTCTACGCCCCCATCGAGTTACACTCGGCCAGTGATATTGACTGGGAAGACCTAGACCGTAGTGTGTGAGTCCGCCAAAGTACATGTCGAACATTTGTGGATATAATGCTGCCCGTATGGTTTGTAGGTTCTCGATCTCGTCCTCGGTCATTTTGATGGTGGTTACAATATGTCTGTAGACTTGTTTGGATTGGTGATATTGGTTGTTATCTGGTTGATGTCAAGTTGGCGATGCTGGGCTGATGTTGAAAGATGCATTAAATCGTCATTTTACGAGTTCAGCAAGCGCCTTCCGTGGCTAATTCACTAGCACACAAGGGAAGTTGCTCTCCATCTCAAGGTACCTCTTTCCTGATTATTGTAGGTATATTACATGTCTAAAATAATTCCATTATTGCGTCTTGAGCCTAACAAACTCCTAAAACAAGCAAACCCAGCTCCTTATCTAAAGGCATCTTCATTCCTCCTCTGAGGCACATCATGGCAATTCATCTGACTCTCAGCTCTTCGTGTGGGCAACTCCCCTGGTGCCATATTCATTTGATCCAACGAATGGCCTACCCAGGTATACCGCAGCCAACCCATAGGTTTACGTTCTTCGAATGCAGCCCTCTGCTCGTCATCTCTATAGAACAAGGCCAAAGCCATCTGGATGACAAACACAGCTGCGTTTCCTGTACAGTGCGACAGATTCCCGAAACGAGTATCCTCAAAACGAATTCCCAAGCGCTCCAGGGCATGCTCGATGCATATTGTGGGCTGGTGGAGAGTCTCGAGCTGTGTGTCCTTCTTAATATCCCACATATGTACAGTAGGTTCTGCTAACAACTCCAAGTCAAGTTGTTTGAGTGCGTTTTCCACGGGCGTAGAGCCAAAGGAGAGAAGGATGATTTGTCGAAAGGATCCACGCTCTATCTCATCCATCCGTCGATTCCTCTTCCTCAACGATGTGGTTCTTCTTGATATCCAATGTAGGGAGGATGTTTCCTATGCCATCTGGAGAGGTGGCATATACTGATTTGCAGCGAGAGATATGGATATGACCCCAGTGTCTGTCGGGAACCCATGGGCAAGACACGCCACTCTCTTCTTGGCTCAAAGTCGACATTACGGGATTTAGTCTGAAAAGTAGAAGGGCCTGGATAAGCAAACGGCAGGTAAGAATGTCAAAGGGACAATTGTTTCCAAGCTCAGTGACTCGACTCTAGAGAACAGATCCAAACTACCTACCATAGAGCTCTATTATTTATATACATCAAATCTTTCCTATTCACTACTCATGATGTAAGTGAACAGCAACAAAAAGGTCTGTGAGCAAGAGTCTCATATAGTTTGTCAGTGACCCGTGCCAGCGATTGCCATCAATCACCGAGACCAGACACACTAAAGCGAAAGCCCAGACCTCACTCATATCAGAGCATCGGTGACGAACAGAAGAAGATATTCTTCCGCTGTGGCTAGTCTCATCTACCGAATAAATACAGCTCGGACCAGCGAACTATTTCATCAAATCAAGAGAGGATAGCCTTACCAAACTTCAAGGGCCAAGTACTGAACTGCGGTAACAGTTGTGCATCTAATACAATGTCTGATTATCTTGAAATTGTTCTAATCCTATTACAGCCTTCGTTGCAATAATCTACTCAAAGATATCATGGGCTGGCTTCCTCCTCGGTTGTCTATTACAGTCTTGGCACAGCTGTCAGATATGTCCCTCCCAACTTCAGCATATCAACAGCCTCTTTGACCATCTCATCAACAATCTCCCCAGCTGGTTGAATCTTGGTAATAGCCCCCGCAACCTGTCCCATCAAATGCGGCAGATCAAAATCGTTCCCCTGCTCAAAATCATACTCAATTGGCACAACACCCCGATCACACAACTCCTTGATCTTGTCAGGCTGCTCATGCCACTTCTTGATATAATCGTTCGTCTTCATCCTCAATGGCCGTCCGGAGATAACAAGTGTTCGCTGTGTATCCTCAAATCCACATGAAACAACCTCCTTCTTATGCTCCTCGCTGCAACTGGCCTCAACGGAGGCGACAAACCTTGTGCCAACCCATACGCCTGCAGCGCCTTGCATCAATGAGCTCGCGAGACTTCTTCCAGAGGAAATACCTCCAGCAGCAATTACCATCGCGGACAAGCCCTTGAGAAGAGGAGGGTAGTACTTTGATGCGATGTCTGCGACCGCAGGGATGAGGATTGAGTTTGCGACGTCTCCTGTGTGACCTCCTCCTTCGCCACCTTGAGCGCACACCATGTCTACTCCAAGCTCGAGTGCTTTTGTCTTGACTGTGTCAGTGAACAGCAAACCAATCCCTATCTGTGACTTACTGCGTGCTTAGGATGGCCAACCATGTTCATCACCAGGATGCCCTTATCATGGAACCTCTTAATCACCTCCGGCGGTGGAACACCAACAGCACTGACAAACAGTTTGGCGCCGCTATCAATGATGATGTCCACCAGCTCATCTAGCTTACCGCCAGTGTAATCATGGTTTGTCTTGCGCGCGTTGCCTCCGATTTGAGGGAGGGCGAGATCAACGCCAAAAGGTAGATCGGGGCGTGAGAAGTTGGCCTTCATCTCAGCGATGATCTCTCGAAGTTGATCGGGTGTGTATTGGAAGCCACCAATAATACCGAGACCACCGGCATTGGATACTGCTGCTGCGAGACGACCACCAGATACCCTAGCCATACCGGCGAGGACAATGGGGTGTTTGATTCCCAGAAGGGATGTAAGTGGTGTTGTAATGGGGCCTGGTGCTGTCATGATTGCGGTTGTATGTAGAGGCTCAGTAATGAGTTGAAGAGGTATCAATCAAACGAGAATATAACAAGTATACAAATTCAACACAGATATAAGAGATCTAAATCCTCGGCTCTTACATGAAGTGTGTGGGGTATCGGCTCTTTAAACATCACCAGCCGATCTACCGATTTTTGCGGGGGAGATTCAATGATCATCCACGTCCGAGGCATTTCCGCATTGGGTATTCAACTCGTGTAGCCATGTGCTTTGAACTGTTTACATAAAGTAAGGTACAGATACTTTTATACTGCATTGCCGTTAAATTTGTGCACGTTGTCCCATTAATGATTAACGATGCATCCAAGTTATCTTATCCATCTCATTCCCGTTTCATCATTGATGTTTGGCTCAAATTCCATACTTGGCTCATGTTGGTTGGTATCATACATAACTAATCCGTGACTCGCTATCATCTCATTCCCTCATTAGTATTACACCGAATTAAGTCCTTTTCCTCAACGGGTGGGTGTTATTGAAAATGCGGTAAACGCGCTGGAACGAAATCTGTCTTCTCTGGTGACTTTGTACCGTCGGGTTGTGGACTCTTTGCGCGTTCTGACATTGCCTGTTCTGACTCGTCTCGTTTCGGATGCTTATCTTCAACCCCCTCCACATGTTGACAGGCGGCTTTGGAGGGTGACGCTTCATAAACATCATCCTCTGCTACCTCTGGTTTTGATTCGGAGACGGACTTCAGGTCGGATCTTCTCGGTGTGAGGCCCTTTTCGGCTGCAAGTTGTGCTGCCGCTTGCTTCCTTCTTTCAACGTCCTCGTCTTGTTCTCTCTGTAGCATATGTTCCTCTTGTTCCAGATCATGTAGAGTTGGTGTCTCCTCAACATCTGCTGTAACAGAAAATGAGGTGGATCGACGCTCCAGTCGGTAATCCTCCTTGGACGAAACTGACCCTAATGTCGTTCGTGACACCGTCCTTGAACTTTCCAGTCCACTTGCTGGTCTTTTACCCTTACTGCTAGTCCTCCCACTTCGTCCACTCCTATCATCTTTCCTAACCATGTCGTATGTTACTTCGTCATCGAGTGGAACTGCGTCTTCTTCACCTTCACCGTCGCTTGGGAATAGATCCCCTCGTGATCGATATGAATCTGATGTATCGCCCGAACCTGTTGTCCCACTCCGCTTTCTAGTTACTGGTAGGTCGAATACGGATCCGTCATCAGAATGTAGTAGTGGTTCGTTCTCCCCTTCGCCATGTCGTCGTGGATGGTCCTGTAGATCTGCCGCACTAGGTTTGTATCGTAGAGTACCGCCCACTTTCCATGGTAGTTTGCTGAGGAATCCAATCGGTTGTGTTTTGGGAATAACGGTCGGGTCATCGTCTATGCTTTGTTTCCGTCGTCGATCTCGAGTTCCATAGCTCATACCGCGTTTCCTGCGCGGTTGTTCAGTCTCTCCACCGTTATGTCTTTTTTGACTACCGGTCCCTGCCAGTAGTCTATCCCAGTCTTCGTTTCCCCATGCTCCAAAGAGACCACTCTGCTCTTCCTCATACCAATCATCGTAAAAGTCGAAGCTGTACTCTGCCCTACTATGCGACAGCTCTCGTTCTCTGCGCCTTCGTAGACGCTCTTCAGGGTCACCCAGACATACGGCTGTACACTGTTCAAAGGATTGCGCGACGGACGAAAAACAGGGGTTGATGTAATTATGTTGAAAGGTCCAGATTCCTGCGGCAGCGTTCTCGGTTATGGTCTCGGTATCGTGTGCGATCTGATTCCAGCGTTGGCGCAGTCGGGGGTCCTCGAGGAATGCCATTGTCTAGATAGTGGATATGACGTCGCAAACATAGAAGCGCCGAGGTCGCAATGGTTCAGATGATGAGAGAGGATTTGGAAGAGCAGATGATTCGTTTGGGGATTGAATTAATCAAGAGACATGATCGCCAAGGTGAGAATTCAACGATCAGCGGCCAAGGATGAAATCTCGTGAGTTACAGGCTACGAAAGAATGTCAAAGTTGCTGTCACTGACCACTGTAAGACAGCGGTTGCTGTGGCACGTGCAGCGACGTGAGACGATTAACAGCTGAACTTGTTGGGTGGTTGGTTGAGTGGAGGTACTTGAAACGTGGGAGTCTGGTGGCTGGCAGTAAAGTACCGTACTCCACTGGGCTTGACTGTAATCATCAACGATTCTTATCAAGATGTTCAAGGTGTACGGATACATTGGTACTCTATTCAGTTTGACGTCACTTCTATTCGATTAAATTTGCGTTAAAGTTGCGATAAGAGGAAGTATAATCGTATTGGGAGAAAACAATCTGTGATGTGGTATCAGGTAATGCAATGGTACCCAACAATAGGTAGTAGCTCTTCAGGCAACGCAAAGAAACAGCAAACAATAACAAACAGTCCTGGGTCATTTGACAGTCCACCGACTGACTCTCTACTTTCTTGGGATACGCATATTCGCTATCACTCTTTCGCGAAGCTCCTCTTCGGTGGCCTTGGGATCTGGGTGGAGATTTCTCTATGGACAATTAGCATACGTGAAGCTAATACATTTAACTTCACTCACCTTGTTCAACCACAACTGGCATTCTTCCTTTGTCCAAGTCTTGGGATCACCTGTAGGGTCTGCTTGAGGGGGGAAAACTCCTTGACCATCGTTTCCCCAGATTGTATATGCTGCTGCCATAGAGACAACGCCTCCAAAGACTGGAAGTCTCAGTTAATGTGGCTTACCCTGCAGATGAGGAGTACTTACAGAGGACGACGTTCTATGAAGGCGTTAGTAGTGTTCTACCTTTCTTGGATGAAATGTATCGATATATTTCAGGATCTCTGCTCCTACCTTGGACTTCAAGACGTTATCGAGTCTGGTCGACATATTGGCGTGTGTTTGTAGGTGGAATGATGATGAGTGGTTTACCTAGCAGTTTGGTGATAGGTTATTTCAGGCACCAAATGTTGCAGAAAGTTATGTCAAGAAGGAAAGATCACACAAACCAAAATAAGATAATAAGCACCTTATAGTTAACCTTCATCTGTTGTTCGCTTGTTGACTGTGAAAGGTGGCCATTTACATCCTGTTGCCTCGTCCTATGTCTGCGCCACGTATCCCTACGCCACATCACATCTCGGTGGATCGGCAGCCAACTCTCCCGAATAGGTCCCGTTAAAAGAGATGGTCCGTGCATTTCAAGGCCCCGCGAAAAGAAGCGCACAAAATTAATTCCTCCCAAATTACTATCGAAATCGTCAACCCGTGCCTTCCTTTGACAAGTTTCCGTTCAACCCATCCACCTTGAACTACCGCCAAGATGCCTCAAGAGGTCGCTGATATCAAGAAGGTATGAGAGAACGGATTGCTGCGCGTGAAGCAAAATACTGACTGAATTCACCAGTTCATCGAGATCTGCCGTCGGAAGGACGCTTCCTGTACGTTTTGACGATAATCCTCCACGAACGCAATTCGATTCTAACAATTCTTCCCAAACAGCCGCGCGGATCAAGAAGAGCCAGAAGACCAACAACATCAAGTTCAAGGTCCGCTGCCAGAAGCACCTCTACACCCTGGTGCTCAAGGACACCGACAAGGCCGAGAAGCTTAAGCAGAGCCTTCCCCCCAGTATGCTCCTCCGATACGAGACACACGATGGAACAAAACATTTACTGACATGCGCACGCAGACCTGCAACTCACCGACGTCTCCAAGAAGACAAAGAAGTCCGCTTAAGAAGGTGGTTGAATAAACGGGTTACTCTGGTTGTGGGAGGATTCACAGGCACGAATGGGCGTCTCGGGATACCTTGCATTTCATCATGTGCTCTGAAAGGAGGATACTCGGATGAGTCCAAAAAATAAAAAGAACGATTCGAGTCACAACATCTTGGGATTTTTGTGTGATGAGTGTTGAATTGTCGAATTGAGCTGCTAACGTAGGAAGGGCTTGTGTTCGAACCGGGAGACCTTGGCCTCCTCGAATCTCACCGCGATGCCGGACTCGATCACATCTTCAAAGCCTGGAGATGCGATGATCACCATGTCTGAAGCGCCACCCTCTATTTTCCATCCTGCCCACATTCTTTGACCTGGTAGTGCTGACGATTGGGTCTCGATTTGTCGATATTCCTTTTCGAGAGATGCTTTCCCTTCAGGCTTGACTGATATTCTCCAGATTTTTACCGATCCTCTGGCAAGAATATCTCCTCGGAACTCATTCTCTCCCACAGGTTCCAGGTGATACAGGGCCACAGCATCTTGATCTTGACTGATAAATTCCTTAAGCTCTTGCATTAGAGAAACATTCTCTTGACTTCGGATCCATTCTTTATGTGCATCTACCGATTCCCATGGCGCTGCGAGGAACAGGTATGGTGCTTCGTCGTCGCTGATCCAAACATCGGTTGTATGGTTGTAGGGTTTCCCTTCAAGAAGCTTTGGCTGATGTTCTCTGATCCATTGAGCCTGGATTTTCTGTGTTTCTTTGATGATGTTGCGCAGTTTTTGGTCATCGTACCCAGCTGCAAGCTGCAGGAAGGCTGTTTCAACGACACCGGCCATGGTATCGGTAATGGGGATTGATTGTATGATTGACTGAGAGTTGCCAGAAGGTTATTTGTCCTTGGGGCGAACCTGGATGTTAAATAATTCGTTGATCAGGCATCTTTGGTTGACGTTGAAGCGGGGTTTGACTGGCGATGATGCGCCATTACGATGCCTGGAGCAGGCTGATAGTCAGCAACGTAAGTCGTCAGCCAAATTGAACCCTGTCTATGTAGCTTTCCGTCAAGTTGATCGTTTGAGATTAGATATCTTGAGACTGTTTATTTCTGTACCTGACCGATACGAACATGGCGTTGATGCCTCAAGGCTATTCTGTGCCTGGATTCCCTCCCTCTAGAAACTTGAAGAATGTCAACTTATTCCCATCAGGATCCTTGATAGCAAACTGCCGAAACCCCCATTCCATATCTTCAACTTCTTGATCAATCACATCGCTTTTCTGACCCTTGATGGCATCGTACAGCATATCAAGTTGTTCTGTACCCAAAGCGATGTAAGCCGAGCTCGGTTTAACAGTGTTACCGTCGGGTTTGAAGAAGTAGATGTTGGCTGCAGCTTTGTCCCCAGCAGCGATTGAGCAAAATGTGTACTGAGAAGATGGACCTTCCTCTGGCTTTACACTGCCCAATTCGAACCCAAGAAAGTCGACATAGAAATCAAGGGTCCTTTGTATTGACTGTGATTCAAAGGTTGGAATAATCTTCCAAGCTGAAGCGACTGGCGCGGCCATGGTTGTCTGTTGTAATTCTGTCTGTTGTGTTTCTGTTATACTGTATTCGTATAAAATAGAAGCGAATACGAAAAGTGTTTCAATGATTGGGGTGCATTTAGTTGAAAAAGAGGAGTGTTGTATGCGACAATTGAATGCAGCCCAGTAACGGCTCTTCTCCCAGTACGGATACGGCCACGCCAATGAGTTGCAGCTCCAGGACAGTGCAGACACTGGCATGGGTATGGGCATTTTCCCGTCTAGTCTGTCGTCATCTTTTAGCTTCACCTCGACGACAGCTGCAACGACTCCAAATGTTGCTTCGGCAGATATTCGAGGCTGACTCAAAATCTCATAACCTGATTTAGGAAACTCTCCTTGGCCAACCGGAGTGTCTCCAAAACGGCAACAACTCTTCTGGCGTATCAATCAACAGCTAAACCAGACGGAATATCCGGACCCCAAGGTCACACGCTTGGGTAGCTGTTGTATTGTCTCAATTCTCATTGCCATCGTCATCTATCACGCGGCATCAAATACCGGTGCCTATCTCTTCGGCATTTTACATCCTCAGCTGAGGGATATATGTTGTCTTTGACCTTCAAAAGCATCCGGGTCTCGCCGTAAACTCGCTCCATATTGTTTTGCTTGTTCGATTTTGCACTCTCGGTTGCTGCATCGACAAATCGCGGGAGACGGGAAGTGTAAGTCGTGGTGGTGGGCTCAGTCGAGTCTCCAGTCTCCAGATAAAGCCAAACCAGACTTACTTTTGGCGCTAGACCGCTATTTTGAGTTTCTTCCAATTGGAGGCCTATCATTACACATTCAGCAACAGAGGACGGGCAGGACAGATGTTGTGAGTCTGTTGACAACGTCTCTTGAATAACGTCTCTTGTAGGCTTCTCATATACTATATATCAAAGAACAGGCATTAATAGCACTTAGATTGTAACCCAAGTCCCCTAGACCCTTCTCGTCAAGGCAGTTCCACCTCATCTTTTTGATCGTTGGGACCAAAACGTCTGTCAGCTGCATCATCGAGGCACTCACATCCGGAACCTTTCCTATTTCGGTTGACGGGCGTTCCCTTGCATTGTATCGCTCCTGCACATTGCACACTTGCCCAAGAAGTGTGAGGTGTGTCAAAAGGCAGGTACACTGATCTAGGGACAGAGGTGGAAAGTGCGGGGGACTTAATTACCTATTGTACGCCAACACGCCAATAATTCTCTGCATTTACGTTCTGGACTGCAACTAATGCTCCTACGGTGACGCTACTACCAATTCCTGATTCCAGATTCCCATTCATTATCGTCTCTGGCTTGCATTGTTGACACTGAGAGTGCAGGCAGGTCCGTCTGTTGGTTGCCAGCTGACTTCCTTCCAACTATTTTAACTTATTACACCCCCGCCCGAATTTAAAGAAGTCGCTGTCCACCCCCTGACGACAGTCGAGAACGGCAACCACTAATTTACCCATCCAAGCAACTTTGCTCCTTCATATCCATTCCAATTCTTCTGAACATCACCTATTGCCATTGACTCTTCTCTTCATCTACAATCGTTCATCACATTATATCCGCCTGACAGATTCCTCTTCGACGAAACATCCCGCACAGACATCTACCATTGACAGGGGCATAACCACGTAGTTGGAGACCAAGATCAACACCAAACACACCCGACACCTCGATTACTTCATGCCATCTTTGACCCCAGTCATGGTTAACGGGCTCAATGGCAGCCATGCCAATGGTAATGGCAACGGTAACGGTCATGGCCCTGCCTCCGATTCCGGCTCTGAAACATCTGGCGATTCCAGTCACGGCAGTGGCCGTCGTCGCATGAAGTTGAATCGTAAAATGTCCAGCCCCATGGCACCTCCTTTCATGGTATCAGCACCAGGAAAGGTCATTGTTTTTGGAGAACACTCTGTTGTTCATGGCAAGGTACGTCGGATCCATCTTATCGTCAATTACATGCTCACCGTCATTGGCGCATAGGCAGCCATCGCCGCGGCCATCTCACTGCGGTCCTACCTTCACGTCACCACCCTTTCCAAGTCGAAACGTACCGTCTCACTCCGATTCGCCGATATCGATCTCGTTCATACATGGAATATTGACGACTTACCATGGGGTACATTCCAACAACCGTCCAAAAAGAAGTCGTATTATTCTCTCGTGACAGAACTCGATCCTGATCTCGTTGCCGCTATCCAACCACACATCGAAGTCGTCTCTCCCAACCATCCAGAAGAGATTCGAAGAGTCCACCAAAGCTCCGTGTCAGCTTTCCTCTATCTTTTCTTATCTCTAGGATCGCCATCCTTCCCTCCCTGTCTATACACTCTCCGATCGACGATACCAATTGGTGCTGGCTTGGGTAGTAGCGCGTCAGTTTCAGTATGCCTTGCGTCCGCCCTTCTTCTCCAGCTACGGACACTATCCGGCCCACACCCAGATCAGCCTTCAGAGGAAGCACGACTCCAAGTCGAGAGAATCAACAGATGGGCATTTGTGTCGGAAATGTGTATTCATGGAAACCCTTCGGGTGTGGATAATACTGTTGCGACACAGGGTAAGGCCGTGGTATTCCAACGAACAGATTATTCCAGACCACCAACGGTTCGACCATTGTGGGATTTCCCTGAACTGCCTCTGTTGTTGGTAGATACCCAACAGTCCAAATCCACCGCACACGAAGTTGGCAAAGTCGCGAAGCTCAAACAAACACACCCCAAACTTGTTGGCACTATTCTGGATGCCATGGATAAGGTTACCGATGCTGCTTCCGAGCTTATTCAGGATACATCTTTTGACAACGAATCGGAGGAGGACCTCAACAAGCTTGGTGAACTGATGACTATCAATCATGGCCTGTTAGTGTCGCTAGGGGTTTCTCATCCACGCCTGGAACGAGTGCGAGAACTAGTCGATCACGAGGGGATTGGGTGGACAAAGCTAACTGGCGCTGGCGGCGGTGGATGTTCAATCACCCTTCTTCGACCCGGCATTCCTGAGGAGAAGCTGCAAAAGCTTGAAGGACAACTGGAAGCTGAGAATTATGCCAAATTTGAGACGACTCTTGGAGGTGACGGTATTGGTGTTCTTTGGCCCGCTGTCCTGAAGAATGGTACAGAGGAAGATGACGAGGGTGGTATGGAGATCGATCTGGAGAAGTTCCTTGAAGCGGAGGGCACTGAAGGTGTCGAGAAGCTCGTCGGAGTACATGGTGATACTGGAGAAAGAGAGGGATGGAAGTTCTGGCGAGTCGAAAGCCAGTAAATTACTAATAACAGGACGTGCTGGAAGCTATTTAGGCATTCATTCCGATGTACCACTCTGGTCAAGCCATTCGACGTTAAATATGACTAGGATTCTAGAAAGCGGTTGGAAAAGGACTCGCTAGATTGGAGTTATTGGCACATATATGATTATAATCTCGTAATGCGATATGTTCTTTCTATTCACTTGATTTGTGTACATACTCTCGAAACTTGTTCAGTGGGCGATATACAAAAGTGAAACACAATAGGATTGAAGTGTCAAATCAGACCACACATCACAAGTCTCCAACTACTCCTTGCCACTTTCACCGCTCTTCAATAGTGTCACCCGGTATTTCCAATATCCCTCTCGCACAGGATCCCACTTCTCACCAAGCCGTCGCAGGCAAAGCTCAGCCTTTTCTCTGTCGCCCTCTTCATCGTAGAGCTTGGCCAAGAAATCGAGAGCATGCGAACTACGCACCTCTTCTGCATCCTCGCCTAGTGCACTAACATAACCCTCGGCAAACTCTTTGAGAGAGGACAGGGGGCGAGAGCCTTTGGTCAACACAGCAAAGAGGTAGTTCCATGGGGACTGGTTCTGCGGCGCCAGATCGATCTTTTCTTTGCAGTACTTAATTTCTCGATCAAGTGTCTCTGCAGGGATGCGAGGGTCTGCCTCTGTAGGTCCAGACCCAGCCGTGGAAGCCGTTGGGTCTGAAAAGACAAGATAGAAGCGGTGCGACCAGGCTGAGTTGTTTCGTACATCCTCCTCAATGTGGTTCTGCGTAGAGAGAAGCTCGCTCATGGTCCACATATACAACTTGGAAACAAGATACTGGCGATACGACCAAACATGGTAGTTCTTGGCATCCTCATCCAGCATTTTTGTGATGAACTGCGTCTCAGAGCGAGCCAGTTGGCGCACCGTCTTAGTATCTTCCTCGATAAGAGGATAGTAATAGTCCATGAGGAGCTGGCGATGGTTCCAGATCTGATAGTTCTTGAGATTGGACAGAGCAACCTCGTTCAACCATGTGATCTCTTCGGGGATGCTGAGCTTGAGAACAGAAATAACCTTGAAGCGGAACAACCAGACGGTGTAGTGTGCTGGGTTCATGGAGATGACGTGCTCGGTCAGACGCAGAGTTCGAGGAGAGCATTCGTCCGCGGCCATGACGGCGCGGAGGTAGGAGACGGCTAAGATGCTTTTCAGTCAGTCACTCCTTTAGGCCGGTGGGCAACGATGGACGTACCCTCAGCGTAGTCGTCCGGGTAGGCAATCTGCGCGAGGGCGCCTTCGGGCTCGTTTTGCGGGATGGGGATGACATCGTCCCATTCGGGGTCTTTGGCCAAAGTACCCGTCATCTCGCCGTACAGATCCCTCTTGAGCGCAGCCATGGCCTTTCTCCTCGTCTTTTCAGCGTTGATTTCCTCGGTGGATATCTCGTCTTGCTTCTCTCGCTTTTTGAGAAACTGACGATGCTGGATTTGAAGCGATGTGAGCTTGGCGTGTTTGAGAGTGCGCTGCTCAAGCTCGTCGGGTGAGTATGATCCGATATCTCTACCGGAACGGTCTTTTCCCCAGGCGTAATCACGGGGGAGTCTGCGGATGGGAAGACCTTCTTTTGCGACGAACTTCCAGTACTCGCGCTCGGTCTTGTTGGAGAAGGGCACACGACGGTTGACGGCGGGGTGGATGAGGTTAACGTGTGTGTAGGTCTTCTTCTCAGCAGGTGTAAGAGACGATAGACCGACTTGCTGACGACGGTTCTCGATAGGATTTGTCTGGAAGAAGCGCTGTTGTGAGCGTTGGGCGATAGTGTCTGGAGGAGATTCTGGAGCAGCTGTGGATGTTAGGAAGAAGATATAGATATAGGAATGATAAAGACTCACCTTTGGGCTCGGGGTTTGGGGCCTTGGAGCTGGCTTTTGTCTTGGGTGGCATTGTTGGAGTTGGAGAGCTGGAGGTAGGTCGTGATGGATGGTGGGGTTTGTCACTGGTGCCCGTACCCGTACTTTTTTCTGTATGGGGATGGATGCATGTGCAGGGGAGGATACCCCGCCAAAGTGAAGCTATTGTTCTTGAAGCCATATTGAAGAACAATGTGAAGCACGTCCTGTAGTATTTAAGCACAGATATTAGACAAACATTCGTATGTGTGTGAGTTTGAAGTTAAATTCCTTGTTGGTTGTTGGTGTCTAATTTAACCAATGTCGATAAAAGCCTATCATCTGAATGCTCCCTGAATGCTCCCTGAATGCTCCCTGAATGCTCCCATTGTTCTATGCATGCGCTTGATATCCTCGCTTCATCTTTCATAGCCTAATCGAAGCCCGTCTTTCTCCCATGGTATCTGTTCCCGCCATGTGTCGTCCCCCTGCCTACTTGGCGCGAGGTTTCTTCTTGGCCGAGTTTGCCTTGGCCCTATCATCAAACAAACCACGCCTTCGTTTTCCAGGGCTTGTCTCGATCTCGACAGCTGGTTCCTCACTGACCGGTATCACTTCATTTTCCGCCCAGCCCTACAAGGCGCGAAAGTTCTGAGACATGACCAACCACTTCTTGACGCCCCTTGGAGGATTCCTGACCATAGATTCCCAGTTCGGGACAAGGACGAAAGTCTCGTTGAACATCTTTTGCGGCGCTTCCCTGCCCTTTCCGAATTGTACTCTGCCCATAACAGTTACCAGGATGGACATTTTATCGCCGTTTCGTTCTTTCTTGGCGTTTTCAAAGATGTTTTCGGGTGCGCCCATTGTGAAATCTGGGTTGAGGACGTGCGCGTCGAAGGATTCGATCTCATAGTGCGCGTCTTTGCCTTGGGCTTCGAGGAGTGTAGAGTAGTCGGCTGGTGTTTGGAGGACGGCGCCGTTGATGGAGATGTCTGCGGAGATGGGATATCTCTGGGAGGAGTTGATGTAGAAAGGTAGGAGATCTGACTGTTTGTTGACGGCTTGGTAGTAATTGTTTGTGAAAATTTCGGCGGCTGAGTTTGTTAGTATGATGCCGTCGCGAGATGAAAACGACCTACCATCACTTGAGGTTTGCACCTCTGTTGTTGTGCTTGGGAGCGGCATGGTTGTGTTGGGGTATGTATCGGTGGTAAGAGGAGAAGATTGAGTGGGAGTCGGAAAAAGTATAGAATATGTCTGGGAGTTTTAAAGGTTGTCGCAAAGGTAAACAGTTCCAGGCAGAGCTCAAAAAAGATGCCTGCAATGATGCAGATAGACAGTTATCAAAAAGACTATTCGCACAGTGCAACTGGAGCTTATCGGATTGAAGCTTTGCAGATGCATGCTGTGATCCCCACATTCCGCTAACAATTGTAACGAGGACAGTAGCTCTGGAAGCTCAATAGAGCCATGAGGGCATTCAGGCTTCAATCATTACAAGGCCTACGCCAAGCACAGTCGAGATTGTCTTGTCAATCCAATTGGATCCGTCCAGGATGTCGAGCCTATGCGCCCACACAATGGCGCCGTTCGAATAGCTCCTCCACGGGCAAAGAGAAGCCATATTATGTGACCACGCCAATCTTTTATGTCAATGCTGGTGAGTGTAGTGTATCATAGCTTAAGCAATTCTAATTGACGGTGCAGCTCCCCATATCGGCCATCTATACACCATGATCCTATCAGACGTCCTTAAACGATGGCAACAGATCAACGGCAAAGAAGCATACCTTTGCACAGGAACCGACGAGCACGGAATGAAGATCCAACAAGCTGCTTTGAAGGAGGGAATGCCACCTAAAGAATTCTGCGACAACAACTCCAACAAGTTCAAAGACCTCGCCGAACACTCCAACATCTCGCACGATTTCTTCATCCGAACCACCGATCAAGAACATAAAGACGTTGTACAGCAGTTTTGGCTTCTTCTCAAGGCACGCGCTCCTGAAGGTTTAGGTCTGTACAAGGGAAAGCATGAGGGCTGGTACTGTGTCAGCGATGAGTGCTTTTATCCTGAAGATCTTGTTCAGGCGAGTGTTGTTCCGCAGACAGGTCGCAAGATCATGGTTAGCACCGAGTCGGGCAATGAGGTTGAGTGGGTTACAGAAGAGACGTGGTTCTTCCCTTTGTCCAAGTATAAGGAGAAGTTGCTTCAGTTCTATGATGAGAACCCTGATTGGATCCAACCAGCTCATCGTATGAATGAAGTCCGCAACTGGGTTGAGAATCATCTAGAAGATCTTTCAGTTACTCGCCCTGCAACAAGACTCAACTGGGGAGTCAAGGATCCCGAAGATCCAAACAACACCATCTACGTGTGGGTGGACGCCCTTATCAATTATCTGACAACGACTGGATTCGGCACAAAGTGGCAGGTTGGCGACAAGGACACAGGAATCTGGCCAGCAGATGTTCAAGTCGTCGGCAAGGACATCATTCGATTCCACGCAATCTACTGGCCTGCTCTCCTCATGGCTGTAGGTCTTCCGCTACCCAAGAAGATTGTCTGCCATAACCACTGGACCATGTCAAACCGCAAGATGTCTAAATCTCTCGGAAACGTCGTTAACCCATTCTTCGCCGTGCAACGATGGAGTCTTGACCCTCTGCGATACTTCCTCATGCGAAATGGCAGCTTCAAGGGAGACATGGGTTATGCGAATGAATTCATCGCTGCTATTTACGAAAAGGAGCTGCAGGCTAATATCGGTAACTTGTTCAACCGTATTTCTCGCAACAAGACTGGCAAATGGTCGACACTCGAGGCGGTTGACTGTGCTCGAAAGGGTGATTTCGAAAACATTCGTAGCATTTTGCCTCAGGGATCTGACCAGCCAGACTTTTTGAGTCTAGAGGAACCTTTGAAGAGTGCACCGGAGGCCATTCGAAAAGACATGGATGAAATCAACCTGAGCAATGCCCTACGGGGGACCTTTGAGCTTCTTCGAGAGGTAATTACTTTCCGTGCCTTATACGATGAAGACTGACTGACATTGTAGACCAACCGCCTCATTTCAGATACTGCGCCCTGGAAAATCGTAAAAGAGTCAGACCCAGATGCACGACTCCGTCTCAACTGGGTCATCTACCGATCCGCCGAAGCTCTACGTATTGCAGGAATCTATCTACAGCCAATTATGCCCTCGAAAGCAGCCCAACTCCTCGATGGTCTAGGCGTAAGCCCAGAGAGGCGCACCATCGAGTTTGCTTGCAGAGATTCTGATCTGGATTATGGCGTTGGACCTATTCTCAAGAACGATTCGCACCCCAACGCATTTGAGTCTTTGTTTCCTCCCGTTGCGGGCATTGAGCTGCCTGACGTTGAAGTTGTGGCTGAGGCGGTTAAGGGAGGACCCAAGAATCGATTGGGTCGTGTTGTAGAGTCTCTTGCACAAGAGGCTCGAAACACTTCAAATAAAGGATGATGGGTATGAATGTGGTGTATGTGTAACGAAAATATGTAAAATATGTACAATATAAACAAAGCGTTGGCATGATCTGCTATCTTGTATGTGAATTGGTTAGGCGTGCCCCATCTTGAGTCGAATTTTCACCAATGGTGTTTGAGTGTGAAGATTCACCTCACAACTCACACCAGACAACAGCCATGAAGGTCAACCAAAATACAGGTAAAGCTTGCACTCTGAAAACCTTTATTCGGCTGACTGATCAACAACAGCTATCTCGACAGGCAGAGCTCTGCTCGTCCCTTACGAGGCGCACCATGTGCCACAATACCACTCATGGATGCAAGATCCAGTAAGCTCTTACCCTCATCAAAACTGCAAATACTAATACATCTCAGGATATCCAAGAAGCTACAGCTTCAGAGCCCATGACCTTGGATGAGGAATATGAGAACCAGCAGTCCTGGCGCACATCATCTGATAAACTCACCTTTATCGTCTGCGCACCCTTCACTCAAGACGTATCACTCGTGAAAGCCGGCACCGCAGATGAAGACACTCTCATGCGCGGTGATATCAACTTCTTTCTATATCCATTCGAAGCCGACGATGAAGATACAACTACAGATACACAAGGCTGGGTCACAGGCGAAGTAGACGTCATGATCGCCTCGCCCTCACACCGCGGTCAAGGTCTAGGTCGAGCAGCAGTGTGTGCACTACTGGTTTATATACGAAAGCACATCGACGAGATACTCGCAGAGTATGGAGCAAAGGAGCTGAAGGGCTTGATGGTCAAGATCAAGGAGGGGAATAAAGGAAGCAGGACTTTGTTTGAGAAGTTGGGTTTTGTGCAGAAGGGAGAGGTGAATTATTTTGGAGAGGTTCTTATGACTATTGAGTGGGAGGAGATTTTGAGGAGGGATTGGTGGAAGGAGGCGGAGGAGGAGTTTAGAGAGGTGAGGTATGAGATTTGAGTGAGGGTATCACACGATGATAGGGAGTTATCGATATCAACGACTACTTAAATAAGCCGCCATTCTTCTGGTGTTCAAGCTCACAGCTCTTATCGACATCAGCTTCTCCTCTTGTTATCTCAGTTGAGCTGATGATTCAACTCGAATTGGTCTGAGCCCACCCACTTCCTCTAAAGGACGAGAGGCGATTTGCCAGACTGGATGTGGTGGAAGCTACTCCGTAGAGGCGAGTTTTATCACCTTCTCAAAGAGTTTAGATCCATCCACATGTGTCACCCACCTTTTCTCGTCTTTCTCATAAATACTATCAAGCTGTTCCATAACACCAGCACTATCAAGCCCAGCATATAGCACTTGATATCTCACCTGTATCATGACTATTTATGCCTTGAATAATATTTGATGTCCAACTCAAACTTCACAAATCCATATAAATTACCAATCATCACATCACAGCCTATCCATCCCCGCACTACTTTCAACCCATTGGCGTCACAACACCAACCTTGGTTCACACCATGAACCTGCACGTCGCCTTATCAGACCACAATGTTCTGACAAGCGGGGTTCAAGAGCCATCCACCTGTGCTTTTGGAATCTCCTCGGCGTTGCATTAACACGCTGATCCGTTATTCTCCGCGGACTCTCCCCCGCTGATCGAGCGATTTATTGGTGCTTTTGTTAAAAACTTATCTGATGCCAAGACCAAAGGTGGGATTTAGAGTTAGCGTAGTGTTAAGCATAAATACAAGCATGGACCCCAAAATTCCATCGCAACATTCGCTACTGTTCAGCTTCGTCTGCTGCTTCAATATGTACTCCAAGACTCTTACTGGTTTCTCGTTGGGCTTGCTTGTGGGCAATGCTGCAAGTGAAGTCATTCATGGCGCTGTAGTCTTCAGCCGTCATGGTGATCGTATGTGAATCAACTCAACTCATTGACCATACCCCACTAATACGGATGGATAGGAACTACTAAATGGTACGGTGCTCAATCTCTCACCAGTCTCGGTGCAGAGCAGAATTTCCAAGTTGGACGCGACTACCGTGATCGCTATCTCGTATCTGACTCCAAGCATCGCATCTTGGGTATCTCCGAAGATGAATATAAGCCCTCTGAGATCTTCGCCAGCGCTCCTGACCAGGGCATTCTCATGAACACGGCCACTGCTTTCCTCCAAGGATTCTACCCTCCTCTCGCTGATCTGGACCCAGAGATTGCATCTAAGACCCTTAACAACGGCTCCAAGAGTCAGGCTCCTCTTGATGGTTACCAGTACGTTCGTCTTCACACCATCAACGACAACTCACCAGACACAATCTGGATCAAGGGTGACGATGCCTGTCCCAAATATGTCACAGCCTCAAAGTCCTTCATGAAGAGTGATGTATTCGCCCAACGTGAGGAAGACACCAAGAAGTTTTACGAGCAGTTCTACGATGTGCTCTCCGACGGCGTTTACAATCTCCGCCCTGAGAACATGACCTACAAGAACGCCTACAACATTTTCGATCTCGTCAACGTTGCCCGTATTCACAACGAGACCTCTCCAGCACGCAACGTCTCAGACAAGGACCTTTTCCAGCTCCGCACACTCGCTGATTCTTCCGAACTTGGCCAGAACTGGAACGAATCTGATCCCGCTCGCGCAATTGGCGCCGAGACTCTCTCTGGAGCTATCCTCGACAAGTTGAACGAGACTGTCACCTCTGAAGGAAAACTTAAGTTCTCTCTCTTCGCTGGAAGTTATGATACTTTCCTTGCATTCTTCGGTTTGACGGATCTTCTCGACGTATCTCCTGATTTCTACGGTCTGCCCGAATATGCATCTACCATGGCATTGGAGCTCTTCACCGACGATAACACGGACAAATTCCCTTCAAACACAGAGGACCTCCGTGTCCGTTGGCTCTTCCGCAACGGCACCGCCGGAGATCTCGACACTTACCCCCTCTTTGGAACTAAAGTGAAATCTCTGCCCTGGTCAAAGTTTGTGACTGAGATTAAGAAGCGTGCTATCACTGACGTTGGAGATTGGTGCTCCAAGTGTGGCGCTGAGGAAGACTTTTGCGCTGCGTACAAGGACGACAATGAGAGTGCCGAGGGTGAGAGTGAGAAGAAGGATAACAAGGGCGGTATGTCGAATGCTGTTGCAGGAGTTATCGGTGCTATGGTGACTCTAGGAGTTGTTGCTATTGTTGGAGCTGCTGCTTTTGTTCTCCTGCGACGCAAGCGAACTGGCCATGGTGATGAGAAGGGCAGTGTTCGAAGTGGAAGTACTGATCAGAATGCAGCCAAGGTCTAAAATGTTGAATGAGATGAAAAGGACTACATAGGAGACTATCTTGCTTGCACACTTGGTTAACGAATGACGACTGATACTATCTTTACCCAATACCCGCATACCATTAATCTCTCTCCAAATTGGATGTCTGTCGTGTTGCCCTGTCAACAATAGCAAGTGCACCTCGAAGCTTCTCAATATCTTGCTCCAACTCTTTGCGTCTCCTGGCTGTGTTTTCATTCTCTCCACCAACAATCTTCATCTCATCTTCTGAGAGACCAAGAATGCGGTTTGTATTGAGTCCCAGCACTGGGCCATCTGGTCCAGAGATGAACGACTCAACGGTGTTGACGATGGTGCGAATAAAGGCGTCCAGGGAGAGCTAAGACTGGTTAGCACGTTTTCATGTCAAGTTAAACTTATGGGATATATACCTTGTAGTAGACTTTGAGAACATCGTGGATATCAAGAATCATGTTCTTGTCCAGACTTGAGTGTATAGTGTCAAACCATATCTTAACATCAAGGGCTGAGTGTATACTCATCATTCCCTCGCAGAACCTGAGGTATCTCCAAGCACGAATCTCATCCCCAAAGCGAGGCCCCGTCGATTGCAGTCTTGAACACTTTGTCTCCATCTCAATTTGAGATTTGCAAAGCTTTTCAGTCATGTGCAATGAATCTGACCACGACAGCTCTAAAAGTGCGTTTAATTCCGATGACATGGTTGCTGTCTCGCCATCTGATGGACAAACATCGTCAAGCATGGAAGTTGTGCAGCGGTTAACTGCTTCTGCGACTCGCACGAGGTGGATTTGTGCAATGGAACCCCATTTCTTGACTTGCTCTCGATACATGTCTGGGTATATGTCAGGGTTGATGACTCCTGGGAGAAGAGACCCTTGGTAGAGTGAAAGCTTCTCTTGAATGGCCTGCATGAGGTTCTTCGTATCTTGGACTTGTGATAGACCTGGGAAAGCCTTTCCAAGGGAAGCGTCGATCTTAGTTTTGGTGAGATTACGAACACGGGGGAGAGGGGCTTTGTCTTCAGAATCGGCCTGACCATCAAGCTCTTTGAGTTCCTCAACCGCGACGCGAGGATCAACATCCGCATCCTCAAACTCCCACGTACCGCCCCGAGCTCGCATGAACTTGTCAAAGTCAGCATTTAATTGACTGACTTCTCTGCGAAGTTCCATGCTTTCATCGAGAAATCCAGGACGGTCCATCGCCTTTTGCGCCATGTCCTCATATTTGCGAACAGTAGCAACGACAAATTGCTGTCTTGCGGCATGACTTGTGCGAGGTTCCCCAAGCATAGCCTTTTCCTGCAACCTCTCTTCAAGATTATGCTGGATAGTGCTGCGGAGCGTTGGGAAACAGGCTCGTATCTTTGAACTCAAAAGGGTCCCAAGATATGACTTGGCTGCAGTAGACCCTAGACGTCGCTGAGACACTGAGTTCCAGGGACTTTTGCTAAACAGCTTCTTCTCTGCGGCGCCGAGGTCGAAGGAGTCGGGATCTTTGTCTGCTCGGTTGCGAACCAAGAACCAGCCACCAGGAAGACGTCCAAGGCTGTGAGTAGAGTTACCAGTTGCGATTGATACAATCTACATTCTTGTTAGCGGGGCTGATAGACTCATGACTTCAATGACTTACCCTCTTTGCTGCTTCAGGCTCGTGCTGTACCATATCGCATTTGGTAAAAACGCCAACAAAGCGATTTTGTTTCATAGGCTTCTTAGCCAGTCTCAAGATTTCCTGTCGATCGAAGTCCGTAGGTGCATCAATAACGCAGCTTTTGGCCGTCAGTACGTTCGCGTAGTGGTTCCAGCTCATATTCTAACTTACATAACGATGTTGTCCTCATTGTTCATGTACTCCTTGACCATGCTCTCAACCTTAGCTTGGTCCGCTTCGTTAACGGCAGAAGCATTCTGAAAGGTCCCCGGGAGGTCCAGAATGCTAAAGTATGAACGATTTGGGCCGGACAACTCAATCTTGAGAACCTCTGCCACGAAGTTCTTTCTGTCATCGCCCAATCCCGTTCGAAGACCCATAAACTCCGAGGATATCTACTAGAGTAAGTTCAGAGTTATAAAGCCTGATAGAAGGAGGCCTACCTCGTCAATGACCTTGGCAAATCTCTCTTTGGTCAGAATCTTGCCACTACACTCATAGTTCTTGATGTTGTCAGACGCAGGGTCTAAGCCAGGTACATCAACTTCAGCCGGATCAATTGTGATGCGGAATGAATCGTCACTGTCTGGCTCTGTACGGCGAGACACGATCCGTGTAGGAAAGCGAGTGCAACACCCACTGTCGACAGGAAAAGGAATCCCGGTCAAGCTCTGGAGAAGAGACGACTTTCCAGAAGATTGTCCTCCGACAATTATGAGCTATCATCTATGAGCACTGAGAAACCTTTTACAGCGAGCTTATACACACCTGAGGAATGCTCAAATCTCCAGCACCAAAAGACTGTAGTGCATCAATTGCATCAAACAGAATTCGGTTATGCTGATTATCGAAAGGGTCTTTAGGCATGGCCTCTTGCTTGGAATCATCATGAGGGGGAGGTGTGTCAACTGAAGTTGGGGAAGTATCATGAAACACATCATCAAGGCTTGAATCAGTGGGAAACTTCCCAATGAGTCTTCTTGGGCTCTCCTTTCCGGAGAAGAGGCCATCAGAATACTTGTAGGGTGTTCGGGGAGGAGTATGCGGGTGCATGGTAAGAATTTCAACTGGGCCAGCCATGGTGAATTGAAGAGAAGAAAAGATAACGAAGGGAAAGAGGAACAAAGAGACTTAGAAAAGGGTATCTTGAGATGAAATTGAAACTGATAATGGATTGTTCTCTATCAATGTTGGCTGGGATCGAGCTCTTTTATACCTCGAAACACTTGATCCTCTCGTAACAGAAAACCCAAGCAACGGCATCAGTAGATTGAAACACAATACCCAGGCTGCATTGCCATCGTATCGGCTTATCATGCAACTACGCGCCGCCGTCGATCCAAATCCACTTGGACTCAAGGATTTATCGCAGCTCAAATATTTCCGTTGTCTAATACAGGCATCTTGCAAGACTGTTTTAGGCAAAGAGCTTTCTTAGCATGTAAGAGATTACTTCCCAACCAACAATGGTGGGGACTCGGTTGCGCATTGTAGATGGTTGAGTATATAATACGACCATTGTCGGCCAGCATAAGAGTATAGATGGGAACCAAAATAGTTCCTGAACGATATAGAGTTCAGGTAGAGGTCGAGTAGGAATCGACCAACAGATTTTGAAACATTGATAGTTGATGCCATTGGTCGTTTTAGCATATGCTGTTGGTTGCTGCAAGCACTCCTTCAGCTCTGTGCAGGGGTTAGGCGCATAGCTGAGAGAAACAAGGAGACAACTCGAAGAGGCAATCCGATAGATTGACTGCATCTGATCTCATCTACCAGTTCCCTGTACGGTATAGAAACACCATATCAGCTGTCAATTGTTTTGGGTTGTATTTTGGCGGGTCAGAGTTGTACTACCTAGCGGGGCTGCTGCAAATTGTGCGAGAACTTCGATGCTGAACCAGACAAAGACGGCGAGGTAGATCTCACAATTGACAGCTAGATCCTGTGCTGTCGCCGGTAAGCGCCCTTGATATGACAAATCGGTATGGTGCTGGAAACAACGCATCCTCGAGGTCCTTATCGTGGCCTAGAAAGAAGCACATCAACCATCAACCAACAACCAACAACGGCGGCTACTCAACTCGAGCAGCCAATGGAATTTGGCCATACAATCTTCAACTGGAAACCATTATCCAGCGAGATGTCTCTGAACTAGCGTTGTTATCGCAGAACGTTGGCTTTGGACGATTAGGCCAGATCCTTCATAAACGCTGCACTTTCTTCAACAAATCTGTTAAATGGTAAAATCTTCTATATCATGTAGGAGTTTGACAAATGGTTGCGCTCAGAATATGACATGTGGCTGGTTGATGGTTTCGAAGATTGAGATAGTTATGGATATTATTGATACAGGTTACAGATGAAATGAGCAAGACGAAGGAGAATCGCTCAATAGGCAACAAAAATAAGAAACAAGACAAATATCACAGAATTAAAAAAGGCGCCGCTTTGATAAAGACGAAATCACAAAAAAGATGTTAGGATGATGAATTAGGAGGAAGTGCAATGTTGAGGTGAAGCCAGCGATGTCAAGAATGGAGGAAGGTACAGGGTAAGCAGCCCCACCTCGAGACAGCGGCGTCACTTTCGACTGTAGCCCAAAATTTCA
Source organism: Fusarium sp. NRRL 53497 (assembly GCA_013184445.1). Classification (NCBI taxonomy): domain Eukaryota; kingdom Fungi; phylum Ascomycota; class Sordariomycetes; order Hypocreales; family Nectriaceae; genus Fusarium; species Fusarium sp. NRRL 53497. Next base: position 44,470 of record JABCJZ010000030.1, on the reverse strand, counting down.
ACATATTAACATCACCAACTGCAACCGCCATTGCATCAACACATCACCAGCCGCAGCCTCGGTCCTGCGTGCTCTATCATAATGAACACGATGTTCTCTTCTATCACGCGCCTCGCGCGCCCAGTCCTGGCTAAGCCCCTCGCTCAATCGCCCAGGTATGCTCCTCGACTGACTACCTCTATGGAATCATTGCTGATCACATCAGGACATTCACAACCCTCGTCCCTCTCCGACCTTCTCTCACTCCCATGAACGGCGCCATCCGAAGAACCGCTCTTCCTTCAAGCTTCACCCCCTCGACAGCCGCCTCAGCCGATATTGTTCCTTCGAGCGCCATCTCAGCCCACCCAGCTTTCGGCGATATGCAAATTCGCTGCGGACCCCGAAATACCATGAACGGACATACGAGACTGGTGCAGAAGCGCAGACATGGATTCCTCTGCCGCAAGCGAAGTAAGACGGGCAGGAAGATTCTCCTCAGAAGGAAGATCAAGGGCCGAAGGCATATTGCTCAGTAAGCCTGTGATCTCGGCATCAGGAGGCTGGAAGACATGTGTCAATGAAGCATGAGCGAATTGTGTACGATACGAGAAAGAGCGGAGGCTTGGGTACGAATACCTCAGTAACCCTTGTGATACAAAATCTGTACAAAGATCCAATTACCAAGAAACAAATGATCTTGCATTCTGACATCTCGGGTGGAGTACCGAACTTGCATGACAGCTGAAGTTTAACCAGGGGATATATCACGCACTTATTGAAGAGCCAGCTCAGACTTTCGGAGGTTTGAACAGTTCACAGCTTGCTGACGCTGGTCGACGTCGCATTTGTAGGACGTCAGCAAGGCAGAAAGCTCCGAACTTTAATGCACCTGACTTCGGAGAACGTCTCGAATTAGAAAGACGAAATAGAATTCCGACAGATGGATGTAGTCCTGATTGGGATTCACCGGAGCTACCGTTTAGTCAACACCATCAAGACGTGCAGAATAGTTGAAACCCCGCATTCAAAATGGCAATCACGGGCTTCTCTTCAGGGACAAAATGCATATGGTGTTCTTATTCCTCGGCTTGTTTTTCTAGTGTGGTGGCTTGCAGGTCCTTGGTGTGCCGATCATCAGGCACATACGCAGTAAGCGTGGAGAGGCTAGAGTGATAAACGGATGAACTGGAGATGTCTATGGTTGCAATGGAAGCCTTGCATCAACTTACAAGTGCCTCTTAGGAATCGAGTAACGCATGTTTCACCAGATGGACCAATCATTGTTTCAAAACCAAAATAACAAAGTTCCGATTACCTATTCACAAGACAATTGAGTTAATTGTCGTAATGTCTTTTGGCTAGACTAGCTTCAGCTTTTAGAAAAGTGACGATGATGGGATTAGCGGCCAAGAGATGCAGCCTACGCCGGCCCGCCTTGCATTGAGGGGATCAGATGGTGTGTAGTAGAGCGATTAAAACGGTAGGTGTCAAAACAATGCAGCTGAAGTGTAAGACATGAGTGAAACTTGAAAGAGGAGATATTTCATGTGATTTGATGATATTTTGATCGTTCAGATATCAAAGCTGTCGAGATATGCTTAGAGATACTCAATGCGAGATAAAGCGGTCATGCCATGATGGCAGATAGATAACCCTCAATGCAATGCATTCGCTGCATTTGCTGGGTGGGTTAGGTGTACCGTATACGGTATTCCCCAGATATCGGCACTCAACTCCCAGTCTCCAGCCCAGTTGAACCTGTTTTTCTGGTATGAACCCCACCTGACAAAAAGTCCCCTTGTCAAGATCCTTGTCTTCGTAAAGTTGACAGTAGACATGCAGGCAATGCAAGTAACTCATAGCGGTCAACCACCTGAAAAGAATTGAGCGAAATGGTTGCAACATGTTTCGGGGTATACTTCCGTTGATCGGCCTGCAAGTGATAGAGGTGATGTTCTATGAAAGATGGTTGGTCAGTAGCCTCGATATAGCTCGGCGGCAAATCGCTTGGTTTCTGTCTACTATAATTGGTGTGCTCATCACAGTGACACCAGAACTGTAATCTAACCAACCAGTCTCTTACGACTCATTGGATCATCAGACTATTCTTTTTCACTTTCTCTCCTATTTCTCAGACTATCATCATCCCAAAGCCCTACAGTTCCCAACATTTTGAACGGTCCACTCTGAGGATGTAACAGAAGCTAACAAAACCCCCTGTCGCCCACCATCTTGATCACGACCCTCACGTGGTCCGAGATCGTCGTTACCTGTATGGGAAGCTCATCCGGGCCCAACGAGAAACGGACCAAGGAAAAACCACTCTGAGGGCCCGATCAAGGGACCTTGTCTTGCTTGTCTGCTGGGATCATGGATGATGGAGCCAAGAATGCGGGGTGAGCTGTAGAGAACGCACCATGAAGGATTAGACTGACAAGAGACTTTGTTTGGTTTCTCGGTCGTGGGCGGTTATTACACCGACGATGTGAGCTTTGCCAAGATGGATGGGGACGGTGGATGTGATGGGCATGAGATATTGAGAGGGTGGGCGGGTATTGTGATGAGAGAGCTAAGAGAAAGAAAAATATATAAATATCACGTCCTTCTCACGATGTAGATCTTCATAAGTCGAGACATCAAGGACAGCTTCGATCTTCTCTGGAGGAGTATTCTCACTTACACCCTTTCCCCAGTCGACTCCATCTCTCTCGTCAAGATGCTTCTTCTACCACTCCTCTCAGCCATTACCCTCGCGGTAGCCAGCCCAGTAGCTCTCGAGGACTACGCCAACTCTCTCGAAGACAGAGGTAAACACATCCCCATCCCAAACCCTCCATATACTCACACTCTCAGCCGTTGGCGTTAGCACGACAGACTTTGGAAACTTCAAGTTCTACATCCAACACGGAGCCGCGGCATACTGCAACTCTGATGCCTCAGCCGGTTCAAAGATCACCTGCTCGAACAATGGCTGTCCAACCATTCAGTCCAACAGCGTTACCGTTGTGTCATCCTTCATGTAAGTCCCACCCTGCACAAACGCATCATACTCTTGCTCACATCATCCAGTGGCTCCAAGACCGGGATCGGTGGATATGTTGCGACAGATCCTATCCGCAAGGAAATTGTCGTCTCGTTCCGAGGCAGCAGCAACATCCGCAACTGGCTTACAAACCTCGACTTTGGCCAGTCCGACTGCAGTCTTGTTTCTGGCTGTGGTGTTCACACTGGCTTCCAAAACGCCTGGAACGAGATCGCGAACCAAGTAACTGCCGCTGTTGCGAAAGCCCAGAAGGCGAACCCTTCGTTCAAGGTTATTTCCACAGGCCACTCCCTCGGAGGTGCTGTAGCTGTACTGGCTGGTGCGAACCTGAGAGTCGGTGGTACACCCGTGGACATCTACACCTACGGCGCTCCTCGAGTAGGAAACGCTCAACTCTCAGCCTTCATCTCGAACCAGGCTGGCGGGGAATACCGCATTACACACGCTGCGGACCCCGTGCCTCGTCTGCCCCCTCTGATCTTTGGATACAGACACACATCGCCCGAGTTTTGGCTGTCTGGTGGCAGTGGCTCCACGATTGACTACACTATCGACAGCGTCAAGGTCTGTGAGGGTGCTGCCAATCTTGGATGCAACGGTGGAACCCTTGGCCTGGATATCATAGCACATCTGCACTACTTCCAGGCCACTGATGCTTGTAATGTCTTGAGTATCTCCTGGAGACGATACAGAAGTGCCAGTGTCGAGGGCGTCGACAAGAGGGCCACCATGACGGATGCTGAGTTGGAGAAGAAGCTGAACTCATATGTTGAGCTGGATAAGGAGTATGTGAAGAATCACCAGAACCGCTCTTAATGAGAGGATGATATTCAACCGGAAGTGAAATGGTTCATGATCAAAATCAAGAGTACATATACACAAATAGGATAAAAATGTATATTTCATTGAGCCTAACTCTTACATCGTTAACGTACGCCATGCAATGCACTGCTATGGACCCAAAGGTCATGCTCAGATTGTTTCACGAAACTCCAAACTCCAAACCGCCACGTGCTTTTAGTTTAGACGAAATCAATCATGAGATCCCTCGACCATCATGCCTTGAGCATTAGGGACACCGACGAGGATGACGCCACGAGGCACGCGGACATCCTTGACCTTCATGCATCCAAAGACATTGACCTCTCGGATATTAGGACAAGCTCTGAAGATTGACCCGAGAATGAAATCAGTCACCTCTTCGCAGAAGCTGATCTCAAGTTCCTTCAACTCGGGATATTTGGCATCCTTATGAAAGACCTCTTCGAAAGCCTCGCGTGAGATGTGGCGGCATGCGTGAATGTTGACGTATCGAAGCTTGTTTCCCGAATGGGCCATCAATGCTTTGAAGCCCTCGCTGCAGAGTCCAATGTCATCAGGATTCTGTCGAGGCTTACTCGCATCAATCTGTCGACATTTTTGGAGATCCACAAAATGCAAAGGGGGGTTGGCCCAATTGGTGAACAGTTCGACAAAGCCGTGGTCGGTCATATGCTCACTGTCCGTGATTCGAAATTTGGTGAGGGAACGACAGTGGTCATGGATAGATCGTAACACTCCATCATCTACTTCGGGGACGATCTTGAGGGACAACGTTTGAAGTCTGGCGCCGATATTCGAAATAACTTTGGTGTAGGCATTAGATCGAGTCTTGTTCTGCAACTGAAGTCCAAGATGCTCAAGTGACGATAACTCTGCGATCGCCTTGACACCATCGTTGGTGAGTTTTTGGTTATTCTCGACCTTGAGTCGCTTCAAGTTGGGACAGTGATCTCTCATCGTGGCAATGCTTTCGTCGCCAAAGTGATTGTCTGTATAGTAAACTTGGATGCCCTTCAAGTTCTGACCCTTTGCTTGAAAGAATTCATGCCACTTTTCTTCGCTCAAAAGGTTGGCTCCGTGAAGGTAGAATGTCTGAAGAGCGGTGTCACGGGACAAGAGGTAATCCATGACCTCGTCCTTGAACTGAATACCGCATCGAATCTTGAGGTTTCGAAGTTGCGAAGCTGTCTGGAAGATCGACATGTAATCCTGTGAACCAAGTTTCGAACCATCATAGATGTGCAGATTCTCGGTGCTTGGCTGGACAAAAAGGGGTAGAGTCTCTGGCTTGAGGAGTCGACGTTTTGAGAACATGCGTGCAATCTTGTCGATCAAATGCTCGGGAAGGTCTCCCAGACTGTCTGCCAGGTCAACATTCTTGGCTAAAGTCTGTACACATAGGGTAGCCAAGCTCTTGGTGCCAACATCGCCATCGAGAATTCGACTTTGAATGGCACGGCGGCTTCCGACACCGCCCACATTTGCCTGCTTCTTGGGCTTCTTCTTTTGTGCACCCTGTCGTTCCTTGGCTATCTCCCTACCACAAGGAGAACAGAGGAGCCCTCCATTAGGACCGGCGACAGAGTAAGGCGTGACAGTGAATCGTTTCTCGCAAATTTCGCAATTCTCCATCTGACCAGGCATAGGACCAGCGTTCTGGTCCATAAGTGCACGGGCAATTTCATCGTCGGAATCGTCAGTATCCTTCTTGCGCTTCTTGAAAGCCTTGCTCTCCTTGATCTTTGCTAGCTTCTTCTCTTGCTCTCGCTTGCGCTTTAGAGAAGCCTCGTCGTTCTCACTGCGACCTGAACGTCGTGAGGATCTTGCGCCTGTGGCAGAAGACTCCCCATTTCCATTCTCATCTTCGGCTGAATTCTCAGCTGCAGCTTGTCGTCGACGGGCATCGGCATCGGAGCGGATCTGAGCAGCAGAGATGTTGTGCGACTGAAATATGATCAGTTTTGTTTTAAGAGCTATGAGATTAAACTTACAGCAAGGAAATCTGTCAGCGCTGATTGACTACCAAAACGTCAGTATAAGTAATCTAGCTGGCAAGATTGAACTTACGGCCCATAGACAGCACGAGTAGATCGATTAGGTTGGTTCTGCTGGCCATTCTGGCCATTCTGGCCGTTCTGCCCGTTTTGATCATTCTGACCGTTCTGGCCTTGAGCATTCTGGTTATTGCTCCTTGCCCGCGCCCTGTAGATAGATAAGCTTATCGCCACTCTGCGTTGATGAGAGAGACTTACATGGTCTAAGGAAGGGTGAAGCGTTCAAGGAAATGAAAGATTTACACAGAAAATAATCCTCGAGTTTTGGCGACCACGATGAACCTCAAAAAGACGAAAGGGAGGGGCAAATCAAGCTTGAAAAGGAGTTGGCGCAAAAAAGTAAATTCGAGGTGACTTAGGCAAGGGCACAGCAGTGCAGTGGCGTTCCCGCTGGCGCCTTCTTGCACGAGATTGACACCGTGTCACGTGATATAACCGCTATTTTGGGTGACAAATCGATGATCCAGGAACGATGCACCCCAATCAGATCGACAATCGAGAACCCCGGGCCATGGAGTGAAGGAAAGACATCCAATCCAATCCTGCTTTCAACCAGCAAACAATACTCAAATAGACTATAATTATAATAAAATGAGGCTCGTAAGATAGAGAAAGCCGGAAAGTATCAGATTAACTGATTATACATTTCTTAATAATTCTATTGAAGTTTATATCAATGAAGTACGTTACGTCCATTCACAACCATTTCTTTCCCCCCTGGCCTGACCCCTGGCGCGGGCGTTCGCGTAGTGGGGTGCTCTTACGCTGACACTGTGAACCGTGAATTGGGAATTGGGGTATCGAACGGGGAGCAACGCCCCCGAAAAAAGGAGCTGGTGGCGACTTGCCCTCAGCTTGTATCTAACTTTTTTTCCTCCATCCTTACATTTCCATTGTTCATCTGCTCTGGTCCTTTTCATCCCATTGACAAAATACTGTCAGTCAGTTGTTTGTTTGTTTGTGCGATTGCTCATTTGCTGTTGCCCGCAGTGAATCAGTTTGTATCTTATTCACGGTCACTTGCTTTCACATACAGCTGTGCATTAGCGAGTTGCCAGTAGACAGGGATTCAACTACCGCCCTTCACCCCTCCGGCAGGCTACCGTCTGGCTTGATCGCTTTCCTGCAGGAAATACCATCTACGGATCTTCCTTTTCTTCATCGTACTACCTCACCCTCAAGACACTCTCTTGGCGACGGCAAAGCGTCTTGTCGCATTCAAACCAACAGAACACACCCCTGGCTGACTGACATCATGCCTCGAGGTCGCCCTTCACTTCGGGGTACGCCCAACGCTGCTTCTACAGCAGATGGTAAGTTGTGCTATTCAATACGTCGGTTTAATTTTTATTAATAATTTGTAGCTTCTAGGGATACATCTACTGCATCTGGTCGGGTGACCCGTTCAGCCAGGACTAGAAGTCAGGCCGCTTCAGCTACATCGACTCCTACTCCAGCTGCAGAAGTTCAGCATGCAGCTCCCTCTGGGTCACGCCCAAGAGGCCGTCCTAGGAAGAGTATTCCTGCTGTTGAGGCATCACCTGTTGTCCAGTCTCCTACCCCAGACATTACACTGCCCGCTAAACGACGTGGCCGCCCAAGCAAGGCACTTGTCACTAAGAGCGAGTCTGTATCTTCGGTGCCTACACCACAGGACCCAGACTCAGGGAGCGACTATTCAACCCCGGCCTCTAGCAAAGTGCCAACCCCAGCAGCATTTGACCATGGAAAATCGGCAACATCCTTTGAAGTTCACCTCCCTGCCCCTTCTTCCTCTCGCCCTGTTGATCGGGAACGAGGTCTGCGCAACAGCTTGTATTCTATGAACGCAAGGACCAAGAATAAGAATGTGATCGAGGACTCGGACGACGATGATTTTGAGGACAATTCTCGGAATGCTCGAGTAGCTCGTCGGCTTCATGATGAAGAGTTCAAGCAAGCGTCAACCACCGCTGCGTCACCATCACTTCCCCTACGCAGAAATGTCAGATCTTCATTGCCCTCTAGTCACCTTGCCGCCCCCGCTCAGACTTCTGTCAAGCGAGAGCGAGCATCGACATTGACTGACTCTGCTGCCAAACGGGGGCGGCCAGCGAAAAAGCCCAAAGTCATCGCTGACTCAGACGACGATATCGACATGGATGCTGAAATTGCCGCTGCCGAAGGACTTGATCTGGATAGTGGCCTTTCCTCATTGAGCGCATATGAGGACGAGTCTTTGTCCGACGACGATGCTAGTGGGAATGATGAAGCTGAAGACATCTCCAGTGACGAGGACGTTCCATTGGCCACGTCCAGAAAAGCGGCTGGAAAGCGCCCTGCACGTCCCATTGCACCTGCAGCATCCCGCAGAAGCGCAACCGCTACAACGGTGCAACCCTCCAACGCAGCAACCGCGCAAGTAGAGGGCCCTTCGGGTGATGAGCTCGATGCTTTGGACAATGCTCTGGGTGAAGCCGAATCTTCTGCCTTTGGTACTACTGATGCCGAGGAAGATGCCGAGGACGATGCCGAGGAAGATCCTAATGACAACACCGCCACCGTTGCGGCTATCTCTCAAAACCGACGAGCCTTCAGACAGGGTAGAGGCAGCCGACGCGCCATTAGAGACCGAGAGCGTTTGGAGAAGAACCACCCTATGATCACAACGATGTGGACTGATCTGGAGAACATGCCGGTGCTCAAGGCTGGAAAGGCTCCGCAGCCGCAAACCATCTCCCGTCAACTAAAGCCATTCCAACTTGAAGGACTTGCTTGGATGATGGAGATGGAGAAGACAGAATGGAAGGGCGGCTTGCTCGGTGACGAGATGGGGTTGGGAAAAACCATTCAGGCTGTGTCTCTCATCATGTCTGATTACCCTGCCAAACAACCATCGTTGGTTCTCGTACCTCCTGTTGCGTTGATGCAATGGCAACAGGAGATCAAGTCGTACACCGATGGTACTTTGAAGACTTTTGTTTTCCATGGCACAAACCAGAAGGCCAAGGGAATTACCGCGAGAGAGCTCAAGAAATTCGACGTTATTATGATGTCGTACAACAGTCTCGAGTCAATTTATCGCAAGCAGGAAAAGGGATTCAAGCGCAAGGATGGTATCTACAAGGCGAAGAGTGTTATGCACTCAATCGACTTCCATCGAGTTATCTTGGACGAGGCACACTGTATCAAGACACGAACCACCATGACCGCCAAAGCATGCTTTGCTCTCAAGACAACCTTCCGATGGTGCCTGACAGGTACGCCTCTTCAGAACCGAATTGGAGAGTTCTTTTCCTTGGTTCGCTTTCTCAATATCCGACCATTTGCGTCCTACCTTTGCAAGCAATGCCCTTGCTCAACGCTCGAATGGTCAATGGACGAGAATAGTCGCTGCTCCGGCTGTAAGCACGCAGGTATGCAGCACGTTTCCGTCTTCAACCAAGAGCTTCTCAACCCTATTCAGAAGTATGGTAATCTTGGTCCTGGCAGAGAAGCGTTCAGTAAACTACGACTGATGACTGACCGCATCATGCTGCGTCGTCTCAAGAAGGACCATACCAACTCTATGGAGCTTCCAGTCAAGGAGATCTACGTTGACCGACAATTCTTCGGAGAGGAGGAGAATGACTTTGCTAGCAGTATCACGACAAATGGCCAGCGAAAGTTTGACACCTATGTTGCCCAGGGTGTTCTTTTGAACAATTACGCCAACATTTTTGGTCTCATCATGCAGATGAGACAAGTTGCTGATCACCCCGATTTGATCCTGAAGAAGAACGCGGAAGGAGGACAGAACGTGCTCGTTTGTTGCATTTGCGATGAGCCGGCAGAAGATACGGTGCGCAGTAGGTGTAAACACGATTTTTGCCGAGCCTGTGTCGGTAGCTACGTCCGCTCGACTGATGAGCCTGACTGCCCCCGTTGTCACATTCCCCTTTCGATCGATCTTGAGCAGCCAGAGATTGAACAAGACGAGAATCTTGTCAAGAAGAACTCCATCATCAACCGAATCAAGATGGAAAACTGGACTTCCTCGTCCAAGATTGAACTTCTTGTCCACGAGCTACACAAGCTCCGTTCTGACAATGCTTCGCACAAGTCAATCATCTTCTCTCAGTTTACTACCATGTTGCAGCTCATTGAGTGGCGTCTTCGTCGAGCTGGTATCACTACGGTGATGCTTGACGGAAGCATGACTCCCGCCCAGCGCCAGGCGTCGATCGAGCATTTCATGAACAATGTGGACGTTGAATGCTTCTTGGTTTCTCTCAAGGCTGGTGGTGTGGCACTGAATCTGACTGAAGCCTCTCGAGTCTTCATCGTCGACCCGTAAGTTTCTCAAGCATTGTTATCTGATCAACTGCTAACTATTACACAGATGGTGGAACCCAGCTGCTGAGTGGCAGTCGGCTGACCGATGTCACCGTATTGGACAGACTCGACCCTGCACAATCACCCGCTTGTGCATTGAGGATTCGGTCGAGAGCCGAATGGTGTTGATTCAGGAGAAGAAGACCAGCATGATCCATTCTACTGTCAATGCAGACGACAAGGCCATGGATTCGCTCAGCCCCCAGGATATGCAATTCCTCTTCCGCGGTTCATGAACGAACTGGGATATTTTGATAATCGTCATGATTTAAGTCTTTTATGGCACAAAGTACACGAGAAGGACACACATTTGTTTCCGTATCCACAATAACTAATCCCCCATGAGTTTCATGGGCAGAAGTATGTACATTATGTGGCACTTTGACCAGCAAATAAGTCGTCAGCGGACATGGAGTTAGGAGTCAAGAGCCTGCACAGAGGCTTTCTTAAGATACAGCGCGGCCTGCTTTTGGTATTTAGGGGCTGTATATATGTATGAGTTTAGTAAACAAACAAACGCCCCTGAGTAAACCTGTGTGACCTTGTGCTATGTCTCACCACATATGCGTGTTTTAGAATGAGCTCCGAGTCGCGTGACAAGAATCCATAGTTGTTGTAGGACTTGACCATAAGTAGGAAATGTTCACGTGTGTTGTAAATGTATGAGATGGACAGTGCTGAAATTAAGAGAATCTAAAGTCTGTCTATCTAGCTCTTTTCTTTTCTTTTATAGTTTTTCCAAGCATCGACTGTCAACTTTTGTGCTGCTATTATCATCCACTCATGATGAACCAAAACATACGGACAAAAGGGTTCTCCAAGGAGAATACGAAAGAAACGTTTCTAGCTAGCCAATAAGGTGTAGCAAGATATCTAATCTGATCTAGTGAATATCACAGACCAAGAAGGGCCTTGGCACCAGGCTCGCTGCAGACGTAGATAACGTCGTGGGCGTTGGAGAAGCCGTTGAACTGAGTGGCAGAGCACTTTGTGTAGGCGCCCATTTCCTCAAAGTAAAGCCAATCGCCGACATCGAGGATGGAGTCGAAGCGGGTGCTCTCAGTAATGCGGTCGATGCCGTCGCAGGTGGGACCCCAGACGGAGTACTCGAAGCCCTCGCCCTCGGGAGTGGGGTGAGCGGCGGTGGTCTCGAAGAGGGTCTTGCCAGAGGCACGGAGGACCTTTGCGATGGGCTGCTGGTGGTCAAACATGATGTTTGAGAAGTTACCGTAGACTCCATCGTTGACGTAGAGCATGTAGCCCTTGCCATCGAGAGTAGGGTCCTCAACAGTTCGGCGAGCGATGATGTTGCAGGCGATGGTGAAAGCCGTGGCAACATAGTAGCGGCCTGGCTCGGCAATGATCTCGATGTTACTGTGAGGCGGGAAAAACTCGTCGAGGGCGCTACGGAGAACAGCAGCCATAGTCTCGAAGGTGTCACCGCTGAAGCCACCACCAACGTCAAGGGTTCGCATGGAGAAGCCAAAGTCGTGGGCCAACTGGAAGACGGTGTGGGCGTCGCGAACGGCCTTGAAGAAGGCAAGAGGGTCAGAGGCACCAGATCCAACGTGGAAGCTGACGCCAACAACGTTGAGACCAAGGTCCTTGGCCAAGGCGAGAAGACCCTCGGTGGTGTCCATGGCAGCGCCAAACTTCATGCTGAAGCGGCACAGAGACTCGCTGTCGTCGGTCATGATGCGGAGGAAGAGCTCGGCTCCTGGGTAGAGCTTTGCGATCTTGTAGAGCTCGTCGGCATTATCAAAAGTCATCTGCTTGACGCCCATAGACTTGACGTATCGGACATACGAGTTGGTCTTGCAGGGTTGGGCGTAGATGATGCGGTCGGGGCTGAGGCCTGCGGACAGGACCTGCTCAATCTCGGTCTTTGAGGCGCAATCGAAGCCGGTGCCGAGCTCAGAGAGAAGCTTGATGATCTGAGGATCGGGGTTGCACTTGACGGCTGGTATATGTGTTAGTGATTGTGTAAGACTAAACGTCACACAGAGATTTGGACTCACCATAGAAAGGCCGGACTCGAGGGAGATTCTTCTTCCAGCGAAGATGCTGGCGGTAGACCTCTCCGAGGTCAGCAACGAAGAAAGTATCTTCGTCGCCAGGCTCGCACATCTCATGGTCAATGGCCTCCACACGCTGGTGGAGAGCCTGGCCGATGAGTTGCTTTGGAGTAATCACGTCATGTTGCTCAAGAGGTCCCTGAAGTAGGGGTTTCTTTATTGCGATATGAGGATGATTAACATTATGATTGTAGGTGTCGAGGACAGCCGTTGCCATAACCATATCCCAAACAGTTGCGGGGTTTGTTGGGAGTTGAAGAGGGATTAAGTCCGTGGGACTGGAACACGAGACTCGTGTAGAGTAAAGTAGTAGTGATATAAGGTGAAGCTTAACCGGAAGGGTTCAGCTGGTGTTAAGGTGGTCGTGAGCGGTAGCAGACTGATCCCTCAGTGGGCTGGCGAGGCCTCCTCGACTCTTCCTCGGCGAGAGGAAGAACCTCCTTGTACCTCCTATGCGGCAGCTGACGGGTGTCGAAGAACGACGGGGGAGTATAATCGGGTCTTGATTCGTGCAAGACGGAGAGGTCGAGTAGATTATCGTCGAGCAGCAATAGCAGCGGGAGGGGGGATCGCGTTGATGATGTGAGAGGGCTTGCAGAGGCTGAAATCTTTGTCACTGACGAAGCTCACGGCCGGAGGAGCCGTGGTGAAAGCGGTGCCTTTAAGAGACCAAAGGCAGGTCGAGTTGGAGGAGGGTTGAGCAGCTGTTAAGTGCTCAAAGTGCGAGTTTGTTGAAACGGGTGAATCAACGTTTGACGTTGGAAGCGGTCGAAGAGTATAATATTGTCGTGATATAGAACTTGACAAGTTGTCAAACAAGAGTCGGAACTGGGAAGAAGTGATGGGGGGGGGGATGGGGCCTTTTTTATCTGGTTCTAGTCTTGTCTGTCTTGGGACAAGAGGTCGATGAGATGGGGATAATCGGTCTGGGCTATGCCGATTAACTCTTGAATGGTTGGTTAATAGAGAGAAAAAGGTGGAGGTGTCAAGGTTGTGCGTTGCAGTTCAGGTCCAGGTCTCGAAGAATGGAGAGAGAATTTTTTACCCTCCACTGTGACGTTGACAAGAGGGGCAGTGAGTCTACGGTCTACCTCAGGTACGTATCAAGTACTTACAGGGAATGAAAAGCTGGTGGCGCAGTAAAAGAGGCAATGATCACTGTATATGCTACTTAAACTACTCTTTAACTTCTATAAGCAACCCATGTTAAAGACTCTTGTACAACACTCGTGGCATGATCTCGTAAACAACCTTCAATGTGCAACTGGCGGTGATGAACCATATTAAAATCGATTTAGCTCCAGGCCCCATAACCCCGCGCTAAACCCAAAAGCCAGGACGCGGTAGAATATCCCATTGGTGAATTTCCTTCCATTGTGGCGCTCACACACTTCCAGAGTCCCGGGAACCGAAAAACCAAGGTCAAAATATGAGACACCACACGTTAGAAAAAATGAAAAATTATGTACAGATACATGTCCAATGTCTATGCCAATGCAGCCCGTGCATATGCATTTCCCGGTATAGAAACCGCTTCCGTTCCGGATCTTTTCGATTGCCAACAACAACCAAGGCAAGGCAAGGTGAGATGTGTCTTGACCGACAGAGTCACCGATGCCTGGCCGCTGTTGTAGGCGTCATGTCATATGCCGTATATCCAAGGTATTCAGCATGAGACCCAATAATTCCCTCAGTAAACAAACAAAAGGACAAGCACAAGCAAGCACAAGACCTCGGAATAAGCTCCAGCCTTACGCGGTCAGGCACCATTGACCAACCCCTGGATATCACATTGATCCCAGCTGAAGCTCGACTACCCGACTGCTCATCGTCATTTTCTCCATCAAAATGTAAATGCCTCTCTTTATTTCATCGTATACGGTTGAGCGAATCAGCTTACCCCTGTCTGTCCAACTCCGTTTGACAGGTCATGCAATGCTCACAGTAGCTCGGTTCAACATAGCTCTCTCCTCTCAGAATATCCGGCCAATAACAACAACCTTCATAACATATCATACCTATGCATGTACTCAGTTCTTTAGTCCAGTAAATCCATCGCTCAAAGACACCGGTTCTGATAGAACGAGCTACCTCCTCTATTCATCCTGTCACACCGACTCCCTTCATCTACAACTCTCCCTGGTCACCAATCATAGAACCTCCTGTGCTTGGTGCTTTCGCTCCGCAGCCCCAGTAGTTTCTCTAATAAGAACCAAAATGAAAAGTAGCTTCCAGAAATCAAGATAGACAGAAAAGAAAAGAATAGAGGGGCAATGTATGCTCTTGCGTTGCTCTGTGGTCTCTTAACCATCGAATAGGTAAAGAGATGTATCGTATCTGAACGCGTAACAAAAGGATAATAGTCTAGTGTTCAACATGGATGGAAACTTCCGCTGCAAGGCAACGTGAGGAGGGTCATTTATGCTTTATTCATATGTGTAATATACACTTCATCGTACACGCCATACAGCTATAGCTGTCTCATCGCTCATTCAAACCTTCTAGTATGCTGATGCTTCCAACTCTAAGGTCGTCATTGGCTTCATAATCGTTTTTTACTCGGCGCCCTTGACATCCATCTCGCGGATCTGCCATTCGCCATCAACCCAGGACTGCTTCTCTCCAAGGAACGCCACTCTGCCGTCCTTGGCCAATCCGTCAACGAGGTAACGTTGCGCCACCTCTCGTACCTGGTCCTTGGACACATCGAGTAATTGCTCGCGTTTCTTCTGCTTCATCTCTTCGGTGATGCCCGAGAGGAATCGGCCCATGCCCTCTTGGTTCACAGATTTGGGCGCATCGACTCCTTGGAATACGGAGATCTTGGCCTCCTCCAGATCACGGTCCGACCACTTCTTGTCGACAGCCCACTGACCAGCGTTGCGCATGATGCTCAGAGTGTTCTGAGGGTTGGGGTCACGGTAAGAGTAGTAGCCGAAGACGCCATCGAGAGGTCGAGAGTAGGCGCCACCACCATACGCACCACCCTTTTCGCGGATCTCGTGATGCAGGTGCTTATGTGTAAGAAGCTGTGATAGAATCTGGAGAGGTGCACCCTCAGCTGCCGTGTATGATGTGGTCGGTACCGACAAGCCACCGTAGTAGACTTGGTAAGGCAGGGGGTAAAAGGTCTTGCTATCCTTTGGAAGTTGTCGGGGAGAGGGGTTCTTCAAGTTGAGGGGATCGTTGGAAAGATTGCCCACAAACTTCTGTAGCGAAGCACTGTTCTCCGTAACACTTTCTGTGCCGCAGGTAATCGCGGTGCGTAGGTTTCCACCAGCAAGCGCAATGCCCTGGATCTGCTTCAGCTTGGAGATGACATCCTCCAGCTTATCAGTCTCGGGTCGGCTGGCTAGAGAAGTCACCAGCTGCACCTGTGAAAGACCGGAAACTTGCTGTCGGAGCCAAGCAGACCGAGTAAGGCCAGACTCCGCGCTGCCCATGGCGAACCGATGACCAGTAGATGCAATATCGTTGACAACACCGTCAGCAGACGCCTGAAGCAATTGCCGAATTCTCAAAGCGGCCTCGGGGCTATCAAAGTCGGTTCCCAGAACAAGCTTTTGGATGATATCAAACATGACGGGCACATTGTGATCCAACGCCATACCGGTGAAGATGAGACCTTCACTGGCAGCGTGGAAATCAGTGGGAGATGGTGTGCAGTGGTAACCCACCGAAACACCACCAGTCTTGAGCTTGATCAAGTCCTCGAGCTGCTCCATGTTCAAGTCCTTAGTACCAAGGCGCATGATACTGTCTGTGAACAAGGGAACCAGCTCGCGCAGCTCATCTGGCAAGTTCTCCAAGGTGTTGATAGCACGGAAGTATGTCAAGCCATTGGTAGGAGCCTCGTGCCATTGGATCTTGGTTCCGTTGGCGTTCTCATCTCGAACCACTACAGGCTCCTTGCTTCGGGGAATATCCTTAACATGGACAGTAGGCAGACATCCGAGATCCTCGGTGTTAGTCTTGTTTTGTTCAACCAACAAGTCCTGCTCTTGCTTCTCAAAATGCTTTCGAGCGTTCTCCTCGCTACCAGCCTCCTTGATCGCTGCCTGGATTCTGGTCGATAATCTCTCCTGTTCCTCCTTCACCAGGTCCTCGCCGTAGGTGGTTGAAGGGGCCATGGTGAACGTCAGGGTGTTGTCATTCAGCAGATACTTGTCGATGAGGCCTTCCAGGTAGTTACCCTCAGCCATCTTGGCTTGGAAACCGGAGATGGTGTCGTTCCATGCCAATGAGTCAAAGGGATCGACTCCGTTAAACCACTTGGGCTTGAGGCGGTTCAACATGGAGAATCCAAAGTTTGCAGTCTTGTGCTTGAGCGACAATTCCAGCTGGTGCAGTGAGCCATCAATCTTGGTCTTGTCGAAGCCCTTCTCCCGGGCCTCTCGCAAGATTTGCTGAACCTTCTCCTTCAGCTTGGGAACATCGCCCTCCTGGACACCAGTGAGACCGATAGAGAAAATTCCCTTCTTAGCAGAGCTATCGTATCCAGCATTAGGGCTCCAATCGGCGCCCATACCAGCCTCAACGAGACCCCGGTACAGGGGAGAACCGTAACCGTCCATCAAGAGAGTTGAGAGGAGGGCCAGAGAGAAGGACTCGAGAACGTCGGTGGTATCACCCATGATCCATGAAACAGACGTCTTGTACTGACGATCGGGATCGACAAGAGGGTCAAGTGGTCCATATAGAGTAACTTCCTTGGGACCGTTCAGTGTAACAGGTGCGTGAATCTGCTTGTCACCCTGGATCTTCTCGAAAGCTTGGAGCTGAGCATCAACCTGCTTCAAGTGATCAATCAGGGGCATATCACCATAAGTGAAAACCTTGGCGTTGCTGGGATGGTAGTGTTCAGCATGGAACTTCTGGAGCTGCTCGTAGGTGAGATCGGTGATCTTCTGGGGGTCGCCGCCGGAGTTGTTGATATCGGGAAAGATGTGATCGTGGAATCGAATGTAGTATAGATAACCAGCATCCGACATCTGGCCCTTCATCTCGTTATAGACAACACCCTTGAACACCAACTTCTTGCCCGCCTCATCCTCAGCAAGGGGATTCTCGGGACCAATTCGCCAACCCTCCTGGGTAAAGTCGGACTTCTTGAGCAATGGGTGCAATGTTGAGTCGAGATACACGGACATGAGGTTCTTGAAGTCTTGCGCGTTGGTTGTCGCAAAGGGGTAGAAAGTATGATCCGAGGCCGTGAACGCGTTCATGAAGTTTGATAGTGTTCGCGGGAGCATCTTGAAGAAGGGATCGCGAATGGGATATCTATGGACTGTTAGCATTCCTTGCTTACAAGCCCATATCAAGACGTGTTGTACTTTTCGCTACCGCATAGTGTTGTATGCTCGAGAATATGAGGAATACCAGTATCATCCGGAGGGTTCGTCTTGAAGCCGATCGAGAAGACATTGTTGCTGTCGTCGCGGGCAATGTGAAGGTAATCGGCTCCTGTCTTGTCATGTTGAAGGTGTAGAGCTGTCAACTCAAGCTCAGGAACATGCTTGGATCGAACAAGAGTGAAGCCGTGAAGCTTCTCGCCGGGCTTTGGGAATTGTGATAGCTCCGTCACAGCCTTTCGAGCGCCGGCGGCGGCGTTACGAAGCATTGCGAGAAGGATCTGTCAAAAAAGAAAGAAAAAGATTAAGAATAAAATAAACCCAAAGTGAATAGTATACAACCGAAGAGATGCGAAACTATACGACAAGATTAAAGTTGTCGTTAAAGAGTCAACGGAGATTTTGATGCAAGTAATGACGCCGGAACGATTCGCCCCGAAAAAGTGGAAGGGTCTGCTTTGTAACCCCAGCACTATTCTCATGGAATGGCCGGGTACCAGCCCACGTCAGTGCCAAGGATATGCCGTAATTGTGGGTGGCCAGTGGACACCACTCAGTGAGGGAGGCCACTGTGGGATAGCGCGAGGGCCCCTAAAGCCGCATTAGTGAGAGTTGAGATACTAACTGAACACACGTCAAATATACGTGTAATATGTTAGCTCCCTAGCAACGACCAGCAGAGCTACCACAAAGGTCCATGGCAAAACCTATCCACGTCCAAGCCTCCATGAGCCCTCCATCCTGTCACATCTTAGCGACTGTATTCTTCGATGACCAACGAGCCCTGACTTCTACTCTGTGCGCCTTCAGATTCAACATAGGTCGCACTGCCGCCGTTGCTCAGCGTTGGTACCCATTGCTATTATCAAACGCACAAAGCCCATCGAGGTACGAAGATATTGCCTCCTCAACCAGTCAACGTGCCTCTGCGCTGCAGGTGCATTGCCTGGAGGACAATTATTGCGTGAGTCCAGCTAACAGCATCTTCTCGCATCTCAGCCGACGCCGAATAGAGTTTTCAGTATCGTTTGCTCATTATTATAACTTGGACCCCTCACCTCACCTGGCAACGAGTCATCCCACCTGCGAATATCGACGAAACATCCCGCTTCGATGCCCCCGGCCTTTCCTGACCTCGTGACCCCCGCCTGAACGATTGTCGTCCACTGTCTTGGCCCGTCGTTGCTTAGTCGGCGATGCCAGCCAGCCAGTTGGATGCACCTGTAGCCAACGGGCACGACAATCACTCTCATTCACCAACATCAACCAAGAAACCCAAAGGAAAGAAAGGCATGGATAACAACGAGGCAACGCGTCTGCTCCATGCGCGGATATCCCAGCTGGAGCAGGATGCTGCGGGGGAGAAGGATCAAGAGCAGGAGATTGGTGCGTCTGGCCCTTCGTCTGCAAGCGGCAGCACCCCATGGATTCGGAGCGAAATATGCTGATACGTGGACGGTACAGAACGTGAAGTGAAGAGGGCGAACCGAGATCTCCTCCAGCAAGTCTCTAAGATGGACAACATGCAGAAAATCGACCACCTCACCAAGCGATCTAGTGAACTCTTGGCTGATATGCGACGACTGGAGCGTGAAAACCAAAAGAACAAGCGACGTGGCGACAGCCTACAGAAAGAGAGAGATGCCAGCCGTACGGAACTTAGCAAGACCGTGGGCTTAAAGGAGAAGCTGGAGAAGTTATGTCGCGAACTTCAACGGGACAACAACAAGATGAAGGTTGGTGCGAAAGGCAGTGCGAGAGGCATTGGCTAACGGCTACGTTAGAATGAGAACAAGGAACTTCAGACAACCCAGAAGCGTAACAACACTCACTGGGATGAGAAGTACGCCACTCTATTATCGAAACTTGAAGGGTATCAGGAAGAAAAGGACACTCCGAAGAAGCAAGTTGTGGATATGGAAGTCGATGAACTGTAAGTTCGATTATATTCCTACAAAGAAGCCCACTGACATTCTGTTCACAGTTTCCGAGTCCGCTTCAAATCCTTCATCGAGCAGTACGAGTTACGAGAGCTCCATTTCCACTCTTTGATGCGGACCAAAGAACTCGAGGTCCAATTCCATATGGCGCGATACGAAAGAGAGAAGAAAAACGCAGAAGGAGAATCGACCAAGGCCCGACACCTCCAAGCGCAAGTACAGGCTTTTACCAAGACAGAGACTGAGCTGAGGAACCAGCTGAATGTTTACGTGGATAAGTTTAAGCAGGTGGGTCGACTCGACTAAGATAGTTCGGCATGTTGACTAATGGCACAGCAGGTGGAAGATACCCTGAACAACAGCAACGACTTGTTCTTATCATTCCGCAAAGAAATGGAGGATATGTCGAAGAAAGGCAAGCGATTAGAGAAGGAGAACGAAGCCCTGAAGCGCCAAAAAGAGGCAACGGCTGCCAACATCATCCGAATGGCCGAAGAGCGACAGGACTGGAAGAAGAAGACGGAAACAGCCGAGAAGAAGACCGAGAAGCTCATGAGCATCATCCAGCAGATGCAGCAACAGGGACGTAAGGTACCGCCAGGCCTGGCCAACACTGTCGAGAGCTGTTACTCGGATAGTCACGGAGGAAACGAGGGAGACGAAAGTGACTACTTCGACGAGGACGGCGAAGAAGAAGAACTTAGCGAGTTTGACGACGATACAGAGGAGGAACCACAAGGCAACGACCAAGGAACGCCGGTAGCATATGGTCCCGAGCGTCCTCCTCACCCGGTTCCTTCGGCCGCGACAAACGGGCACTAGGAGGCCACTCAGAAGGGGGCCCAAACTGGAGCCAAAGCCAAGAAGAGACGGCCCAAGAAGCGACGATCCAAGAAGAGGCGGCCCAAGGTCTCATCAAAAGACGAATGTGTTGATGCGACTGATGATGCTGAAGGATCAGGCGTGACGCCAGAGGAATTTCAGCTTTTTGATAACGCGATTCGTTATCTGTTAGGACGCTCTGAAGGGCATGGCTGTCCCGAGTAGTTGGCTACAGGTTGGGTTACTTGCTAGAGATGCTTTTTTGTTGCTGTTTGTTGTTGGTGCTGCTTCGCTGTTGCGTGTAAGATGTATTGTCGTAGCTTGCGGATTATTCGAGCATTGATGCCCTCGTTCTACTTGAGACTGTGTGTGTGCGATGTGAGACATGTGTTAAGTACTTATGCTGTATGGTTGCACCAGTATAACTTTACGAATCACGCCATTTGGAATGATCAACTAAAGATATCCATTAGTATTACATCTGCCGTGTTATCAGTCGTGTCGTATTCCAATTGTATTACCACATCGGGATATCGGGGAATATCACCCCCGACGTGCGTTAGGCCAGATCTACTTTATCTAAGTAGCCATCCCACTTTGATAAGCCGCGCAACGGGGGCGCATTAGGTAGCATAGCTTGTCTCTTACAACTACAACCACAGGTTTCCGGTTCATCAACAGCACCGCAACCATGGATTTCCTTCAGGTAAGTCAACGCCCGGCACTTGAATATACTATCGAGATGCCCCAATATGTTCAATTGATACTGACTATCGTAGCGCCTCGCGCGCTTCCTCGATCGCCCGCTCTTCCCATGGAAGAAGCTCATCATGGGCTTCTCAGCCGGTCAATTCCTCTTCGAAACGTTCCTCACTCTCCGTCAATACCGCGTCCTCCAGAAAACCAGTCCCCCCGCCGTCCTCTCTAAGGAAGTCTCCCAGGAAGTCTTTGACAAGTCGCAGGCCTACGGTCGCGCCAAGGCAAAGTTTGAAATCATCAACGGTCTTTACTCTCAGGTTCAGAATCTCGCCTTCATGCAATTCGATATCCTTCCCAAGCTTTGGTCCTGGACTGGTGATCTTCTTCTGAAATGGGCCCCTGCGCGCTTCACTGGAGAGATTAGCCATACTATCGTCTTCGTCTTGACTTTTGCCGTTATTAGCCAGCTGCTTCGACTTCCTTCTTCGCTTTACCAGACTTTCGTCCTTGAGGAGAAGTTTGGTTTCAACAAGCAGACGCCCAAGCTCTTCATTACCGATCTCGTCAAGACCCAAGCTCTCACCTTCATTCTCGCGCCTCCTTTCCTCGCCGGTTTCCTCAAGATCATCCAGAAGACGGGTAACCAGTTCTTCTACTACCTGTGGCTCTTCGTCATTGCTCTCCAAGTCTTCATGATCACCATCTACCCCGTCGCTATCCTGCCCCTGTTCAACAAGCTGTCTCCCCTCGAGGATGGTGAGCTCAAGACCAAGGTTGAAGCTCTCGCTGCCAGCCTCAAGTTCCCCCTCCACGAGCTGTACGTCATTGATGGAAGCAAACGAAGCGCCCACTCCAACGCCTATTTCTTTGGTCTCCCCTGGAAGAAGCACATTGTCATCTACGATACTCTCATTGAGAAGAGCGAGCCTGATGAGGTTGTCGCTGTTCTTGCTCACGAATTAGGTCACTGGAAGCTTGGTCACACTACCAGTCTTTTTGGTATCTCTCAGGTAAGCACACGGATCCTGTGTTGATTTATTACTGAAACTAACTTAACAATAGGCTCACTCTTTTTACATCTTCCTCCTCTTCTCTGTCTTCATCAACAACCACTCTCTCTACTCATCTTTTGGTTTCCTGAAGCAGCACCCTATCATCATCGGCTTCATCCTCTTCTCTGATGCCCTCGCACCTATGGATCTCGTCATCAACCTGCTCATGCACATCGTTAGCCGCAAGTTTGAGTTCCAGGCCGATGCCTTCGCTAAGCAGCTTGGCTACCCCGAGCAACTCGCCCGCTCTCTCCTTAAGCTTCAGATCCAGAACCTTAGCACCATGGACGCCGATTGGATGTATGCCAGCTACCACTTCTCCCACCCTCACCTGTCTGAGCGCCTCAATGCCCTCGGCTGGAAGGGCTCTGAAGGTGTCACCGAGGGCGTTACTGATAAGTCCCTGGACAACGAGAAGGAGGGTGTCGTCAAGGCCAGTGGACGTGATGAGCTGTAGACTTGAAAAGAACGAGCGCATCATTTAGATAACATCATAGCAAGAGGTTTCTAGTGAAATCTCATCAAGATGTTTAAAAAACAAAATGGCCGGGATGGAGCTGGTCATCTAGAAAGGACTTGGCCACCTTTAGACAGTTATAGATCCAGACTCATTTGTACAATACAACTGATTTTTTGATTTTTTTGCATTTCATCTATCCATGGCATTGCTACCGATATGCTCTTGATGATCCCAGAGTCTACCTAAGCGCCATCTACTTTTACTAGTTTACTTCATCTAATCATCAGACTCATCAGAGTCGTAGGATCCCTCTGAACCTTCCAGCCCTTCATCTTCCTCAGACGATTCTTCCTCTTCGCCATCCTCAGGCTTCAGCCCGTAGTCATCGTGGAAGTAGCTGAGCTCGTGAGTCTGGACCTTGTAGCCCATGCCCTTGAACGCTGTCTCCATGCCCTGTATACTGTTAGTAATGGTCAAAGGAATAGTAGGGGAACAACAAACCTCTTGCATAATCTTAGCGGCAGTAACAACAATATTGCTTTTGCCAGGTTCAAAGCATGACAAGACAGTCTCACGTAGAGCGGTCTTGATCTCATCCTCGGTGACAGCTCGCACGCGTCGCAAAACCTCCTTACCCCAGTCCTTGGGCAGACCACGCACAACTCCCTGGACAAAGTTCTGCTGGGCGGCGCTGGGCATAGTGGCTTGCTCATCGGCGAACATAACGACGATTTGACTGATGGTGCCCTCAAGCAGGTGGCGATCGATCTCAACTTCACCATTGGCAATCTTGCTAATGGCCTCTTTGGAGGCCTTGATAGCCTTGTAGGCGTCAGGCGAGCGGTAGACGTGGTACGAGATGATGCCAGAGTTGATGTCCCGAGAGAAATAGACACCGTAAGCGTATCCGGCGCCACGAACGGCGTTCCAGAGAGGACCCTCAGCAGCTTCGAGGTAGCCAATAGCAACCATAATGGACGCGAGACGAGGATCGTCAAAGGAGGCTAGGCCTTGAGCTGTTGAGACTGAGTAGGAACTCTCGAGGGTGGTCATTGGTACAATTATCGCGCCGACTGAGCCAGGGTTGCGACCTTCATCGTTGAGCAGGCTCACAGGCTTGGGGATATCAACCATGTTCTCGGCCACAGTCAGAGACTTGGAGAGCGTGTCCCAAGTCGTCAGGGGATCAGGAAGAGTAGCAAGGTTGGCTGTGACAAGGAAACGGAGGTTCTGGAAGGTGAAAAGCGAGTCTCGAACAGTGTTGAACCAACCAACAACCTTTTCGGGCTCCTTCTCGAGAAGCTTCTTGAGTCTCTTCAGGTACACCGCACGAACGAGGATGCGCTTAGCGACAGCCAGTGATGATTTCTCCATGTGAATGGCAGCGTTAATCTCACTGGCCATAGATTTACCATCACGCTTGGACTCAGGGATATCAGCCAGGGCCTTGGTGACGCTGGCTTTGAGACGCAGGGGGTCAAAGATGGAGTCGAACATCATGGTGCGAATCCATTCAACAGCTGCAGCGTACTTTTCTGGTTCGACCTGGAACTGAATCATGATTCCGTCGGGATCACTGATGTAGCGGGCGGAGTGGAGGGAGTAGCTGATTGTGTCTCGCTCAAGCTCCATGACAACCTGCTCAAAACCAACTTGCTTTCCATCACGCATGATGTGCGTGTTGAAGAAATTGTCGCTGAAGATTGGCATCAGGGGCTTGAGCTCGTTGGGAACCTGAGAAGTGCCAATATGGATAGTGATGTGAACAAAGTTGGTGGGAACATCTTCAAATTGAATGAAGAGCGGAAGCTTGCCTTGAGTTGTGCCATCGATGAGCTTCTGTGCGGATCCACTACCCAAGCCAACTGCACGAGCGTGTCCAGAACGAGCAGTATCAGATTCGATGAAGTGAATAGACTCAGTACCAGGGACGCTCCAGCGATCGACAACATCGGCAGGAATAGGCTCATCGTTCTTCTTCTTGGCATCTTCGAGACGCTTAGCCAGCTTCTCGAGACCCTCAGTGCCCAGATCCTCCTTGCGCTTGGCAATACGAGCTTCTTCATCCTTCTTCATCTTGGTGGCCAACTCATGTGAAGGCTTGCCAAGGATAGAAATGTGAGGAGCGTCAGCCATCCATTTGCTGAGGAAGTCTCGCCACTGATGGTCCGTCCACTTTTCCAGTACATCGTACTCGCTCAAATCCTTCAAGTCTCTGAGTGACGAACCATCTCGTTTACCGAAGAGGTAGTCCGTGATAATGTTTGTAGCGTAGAACGACTCGGATGTCTCAGCATGGTACATGACTTGGCGCTTCTCACGGCGAATACACTCTCTCATGTAGTCCATATCGATAGGCTTCGAGGCAACCTCCTTGAGTAGCTCAAGCAGTCTCTTCTCGACGAACTCGAGCTTCTCGGTAGCGACGCCCGTGGGCTGCAGCCAGATGACCATGTTAGGCCGAGGATCGGTCCAGTAAGAGACTGAACTAGCGAGCTCCTCCTTTTCGACCATCACATTCTCCAGAATGGATACAGAAGAACCACAGAGGTAGGTAAGTAGCACATTGAGTGCAGATGATTCAATGAGATCATTGCAGTGAGGTCCAAAGAAACCCACGAGAACCTCACCGACTGACTCGTCTTCCTCTGGAAATTCAACGGTCACAAGCTGCGTCTCGTTGATCTTGGGAGGCTGGGCAGAGTCGATCCAAGGTCTATTACTAGTCAGCAAGGCACAATTCTACGCATATTAGGTAACTAACCTCTTGAATGGGGTATCGAGAGAAGGAATATCATCCTTGATAGACTCTTCGAAATCTTCCAGAATCTGAAGAAGCTCGTCTTGGTTGACCTCTCCAACGAGAACCAAGCATAGGTTTCGCGGCTGATACATGTCACGGTGGAACTGACGGATACGCTCGGGAGCAAGAACTCGGAGAGCATCAGTCATGCCGCCAGTCTCGTAACGAAATCCGACGTTTTCGGGATAGAGGAGGCGGCGGGCCTTGATATCCATAAGTTCAGAGCTGCGGAATTGCACAGCCTGCATCTCAGAGTAGACAACACCAGCATCGTTGCCTTCGCCGTCAATGTGCCAGACCTCGGTCACGATGCTTTCATCCGTAATGGTAGGCAAGATAACATGCTCGAGGTAGACAGGAAGAATTTGAGCGAAACCATCCCAACCGGCGGTTTCAAGGGTATACGCCGTGTGGTCTGTCGCAGTCCAGGCGTTTGTGTGGGAGTAGGCTCGCGAAGAGAGCTTGTCGAGAAGACCCTTGTACTGGTAGCTCTTGGAACCCATAAAGATAAGATGCTCAAGAGTGTGAGGAGCACCTGAGTCATCAAAGATCTCAGTGGCTAGGGTGAAGTAGCCATTGAGCTTAGGACCCTGGCGGTCAGCAACGACAACCTGCATGCCACTGCGGTCCGAGACATATTGAGTGATTGTGCAAGGCGCATAGTCCGTCTTGAAGCTTTGTATCTTGCGGAAATGCGACTTTGAAGTTTCTGTTGACATCTTGAAGTATTTGAGGCCTGTGAGGCTCCAAAGAGAACTTGTTAAGTTAGCGAATTGTTTATATATGAAAAGTCGAAAAGAGAGATTTAGAAAGCTAGAAAGGTAAGCTTATATAGTCAGAGCACGTGGTGATTCAGTGACGAAGAGGACATATATAAGAAGTTAACCCATTTCAGGTAACAAGAATCCGGTACGTGATGAAGACGGAAGACATGACTGACTCAATGCTGGTAGCCGCAAAAGACACGTTTGACATGACAGTGTAAGTGATGATACTGAGCAGGGCAACTACCATAGCAACAGCATATCGTGAACGGGGGGTTTTGGGTGACATTATGACTGTAATAGTACTTTGTCGATGGATGTTATTCCAGTTGAATCAGAAGCGCAGCCTGCAGCTATTCAGAGTTTAACTCGAACTTCATTCAACTGAAGAGAGGAAACAAGGTTTCGCTGGAGTAACTTCTTTCAGAGGAACGGGCAGAGTTATGCTGATATACGACTTCTCATGAAGAGCTGTTACACAGCAACAGACAGAAACAAGACCCCGCCATAGAGTAAGGCCAGTGATAAGTAGGGAAGAAGATTGAAGGACGAGGCAGACAAGGCAGAAACCCACCAAAAGACGTAACACGCGATGCAGCCAGTGCCTGAGGTGGTGACAAGGAAAATAGTCAAGGTACTTTACTCACCTTCAGAGATTTGTTGCGTAAGTACCGTAAGATAAGGCTGTTGGTTGCTGCGAGTAAGAAAGGCGAGGAAGAGGGGTCCAATCAATCAGTGAGAATGTGCCTGACGAGAAAAATTACCCCGCTATCAAGGTAGCACTTTTCACTTTGTGTAATTGGTAACAACAGCACAACAGACAACAGACAGCTTCACATGTTGCAGGTTTAGAAGGAGAATGAGAGGTTTTATAGAGGAGAATATTTAAACATAAGACAGCCAGTCAAAGTGAACAAACATGCTCGGTACCTCATTGCAACCAACACAGTTCACCTATCCTCTTGATCCTCCCCGCCTCAATCACAAGCAAACACGAATTGTCTTCGACCTAGGCATCTATCCGGGTATAGGGAACCTCCTCGAAGAAGTTAAACACAAACCAAACGGCTATCTAACATTCTCAGCTCCGGCTGGCACGGCCCTTGATGCGTCCCCTTCCCATTCATGACCTCAAGAACAATGCAATCCAAAGGTGGGCTTTTCTGAACAATCCGTAAAGGTGGCTTGTGCTCGCCATTGATTGGCTGTACTGCCGCTAAGCGCACTGGCCAACGTTCAGCCACGCAGTCCAGTGCTTGGCTTCAGTGGGAAAGTGGCAGGTCACCACCCACCACCCACCACGGGGAAAGCTGTGGTGCTGTCATGACGGTGCTGGAAAGTTGCCAGCTTGTGGCTGATCTCTCGAATGTAACACTTGCGACAAACACAAACAGCTCATGACAAAGAGTTTGCAACAAACCATGCGACTGTCGATGCTGCGCTTTTGCCTTTGATTGACTTGATTATTATTCCAAGATTCACAAGTGCAATCAATATACCAGAAATTACGGTCACCAAGAGCTGAGAGCTACTATACCAAAGCTACGATACACGTATAGCTTCACCTGACGTCGCTCATTCTGCCTACTACAAATCCGATACGTTTCTCACGTTCACGATGGCTGCGACAACAGAACAAGCGCCGCAACAATTGAGCGACGCACTGGTTGCTTTCTCCCTCGAAGGTCGCTTCCCCGACGACGTCTCCGTCCTCCCTCCTGTTTCCGAAATCGACCTACAACCTGCGATCCAGGCTCTGGCCAAGGCTAAGAAAGAGCTGGAGGTAATTTGACTCTATTATAAGCGAACATCCACCAGCTATGATGCTCACGACGCCCACAGGCCGAGCTACACACCATCAACCAAGAGACAAAGCAAGATGTTGATTCCTGGGTACGGAATTCAAAGACTCTGCAGGAGGACATAGTCCGTTCAAAGGCAATGGCCAGCGAGATTGAGCGGCACTCTGAAGCACCTGATGTCTCTGGTGAAGCCGTTCATGATGCAGAAGTACACGCGGAACTCTTGAACCGGGAAGTGCAGTACAGCCAGCAGCTGCACGGCGCATTACAAGGCATCAAACGTGCCAATGAGCTCCTGAGTGAAGTTGAAGCTGCCAAGAACGAACGTCGCATACTTGATTCAGTGCAACTACTCGACAGTATGTTATGGAATTTCCGCTTGCCAATATTGTACTCACCATTCAACAGGGTCAGACGAAGCAATTCACCAGATTGGTGTCGGTAAGACATGTCGGGTAATCGGTCTCTTGAACCGGCGAAATTCCGAGCTCAAGTCTTCTGTTCATGAGGTTTTCGACCATATCTGGAAAACCCTGGTTGACGCGAACATTGAGACACGCCAATTCGCCGTGTATAGTGCTGTCGAGGGTAAGGAAGCTGCATCACGAAGTACTGGCACCGCTAACAAGTTTCAGGTGAGCAGATGAGCCTCTCTGATGCTGTGATTGGTCTGCAGTATTACAAGGAGATTGATGAACGCATGGAGCAGTTGTGGCGAAATGTCGATGCTGCGATCATATCTCCACGGATGGATATCAGGAACGATACTTTGCCTACGATACAAGCAGACAGAGAGGTACTCAAGCTTTCAGGTGAAGCACCAAAATCAGTCGACGCCCTGCTCACTGATCTGGAAACGGCATTCGCTTTTCTCGCTCAAAAACTCCCCTCTGATCTCCTTCCATCACTTGGCAACTTTATGATGGCCGACGTGATACCCAAGCTTATTGGGGAGTGGTTGGAGTTTTTTGTGCCTTCGTCGTTAAAAGAAATGGACAATTTCCAGACCATGATCAAGAAGGCCCGCGAGTTCTGTGAGTCACTTACTCAGTATGGATACACGGGTTTTACAGATTTACAAAACTGGGTTGATAATGCACCATCAATATGGCTAGGAAAGTGTCGCGAGACGACTCTCGACTCTGTTCGGTCCAAGCTTCTCAGTGGAATCGGCCAGCCCAAGCAGGTTGAGAAGATCGAGAAACAGATGGTGTCCCTCGCAGAAGGAAAGGAGATCACAAAGACCCCAGGAGGAGCTGCAGCAAATGAGGCTGCTGATTGGGGAGCTGACTGGGGTGATGCATGGGAGGAAGACAACGAGCAACCCGAGGATCAGATTAAACCTGCGTCAAAGGGCCCAGGCTCTACCAAGGCCGATGACGATGACGGAGCGGACGCATGGGGGTGGGACGAAGAAGATACCACTGCCGAAACTAAAGACACCAAACAAGCTCCCGAGAAGGGTGATGAGGATGACAGTGCTGCTGCTTGGGGCTGGGGAGACGAGGATACGACTCAGGAACCAGAGCAGGCACAGAAGGCCAAGAGCAGAACCCCTAATGCTCAAAATGAGACTCGAGAGCTCATCTTGAGGGAAACATATAGCGTCTCATCTATGCCCGAACCTGTTCTTGAGCTGATCTACGGCATTCTGGAGGATGGAGCTACACTAACAAGGGACGATGTTGAATATGCGCCTGTTGCAGCTACAGCACCTGGTCTGTTCGGACTCCCGACTTTTGCATTGGCCTTGTTCAGGGCCATTTCGCCTTACTACTATTCCCTCAGTGAGGGCGGTAATATGTAAGAACACCCGTGAGCCAGCTAAGCACATCACTAACTCTGAAGCAGGTTCTTATACAATGATGCCATGTATCTGGCGGAGAGACTGTCTGAGTTTGCCGATGGCTGGAAGAAGCGGGAGGACCTGACACCCAGAGCTCGAAACATGCTACGGCTCGATAACGACATCAAGAGCCTCCAAAGTTTCGCCAATCGCAGCTATGCCAACGAGATGAACATCCAAAAGACGATTCTTCGAGATTTCCTCGGTGGAGCTCAAAGCTTGATGCAGCAAGATGAGATGGAGGATTGTGTAAAGTTGGGGACAAATCGCATCCACAATATGGCTTCTGTTTGGAAACCTATCCTCGCTCGCTCAGTTTGGACACAGGCTCTGGGTTCACTCGCCGATGCTCTTGCGACCAAGCTTATCACAGACGTCCTTGAGATGTCGTCCATTGGCCAAGACGAGGCATTCAATATCGCCAAACTCATCGCCACGGCCACCGAGCTCGACACCCTCTTCCTACCTAGCGCCCTATCGGGAACTCCAAGTGTTGGGGATGAAGTCCCTCAGACAGCTCAATACGCCCCCAGCTGGCTGCGCCTCAAATACCTGAGTGAGGTTCTACAGAGCAATCTCAACGAGATGCGATACCTATGGTTCGAAAGCGAATTGAGTCTATACTTTTCCGCTTCGGAGGTTATTGACCTCATTGAGGCTAGCTTTGAAGCAAACCCAAGGACGAGGGAAACAATTCGCGAGATTCAGTCCAAGCCTACGCCTCTGGCTGAACCATAGGGAAGGGTTACATAGACAGTTTGGTGTATTGTTCGATGGGCAATTAAAACTTGGCAACGTTTTTTGGCGCTTTGTAGCTCAAACCTGTGGTTGTTTGGTTGTATAAAGCCTTAATATACATAAATGTGTTTGGATTGAGTTCTCATATTCAAATCAAAGTTCACTGCTCATCTTGACGGGTTCTCGTGTCACCAGCAACATCCTGAATTTGCCAGCGCCAGTCTTGCATGTTATGAAGTATTGGTTTATAGAAAGCATTATCTAAGATTAGCTCTGTAGAATACATTTGTCTCATGAACAGCCTCCATCTCACGATACTTCCTTCAGCTTGGGCTACCCTATACTGTATGTCTTTGCGTCTTGAGGATGAGGATGGCCAAACAAATAGCAGTAATACGTCTGGTTTTATTCGTCAAATACTGTTTCTCAGCCTTATTTAAGATTATCACTTCAAGTTAGCATGTCGATAGTGTTCAATGATCAATCCAAACATTGAAGGCATCATCAAGTTGCTATAGTCGAACCACCATCACAGTCTACAAGTCTTTGCAAAACAAAGAACAGTCTAACAAGACATCACCGAGACACCGGGGAGCACAATCCTCCTCCGACAAACACAGCAAACACTCACGGCTTGGCGCTCGACAGATGACCTTGCACAATGACACTCTTAACAAAGCATAGCACAGTCACGTCCGCCTTTCTCACCTCTGTGACACACGATACAAGTTGGTCGAGTTTCCCAATACAACACGCCGAGCTGACTGACCGAAAACGCACAGCAAGGCAACTAGCGGAGAAAGGCAAAGCAGATAGCACAGCATGAGGCAGCTGCCGAGATATCTCGACGTCATGTCCTCGGATGGACTTCCGTAAGAGGGTGTTTCCCTTTCGGTATGATGACAGGTCGTGCATAAGGGGCCAAGACGGGCTGCGGATATCTCCAAGACAGGAGGACAGGAGGACGACCAGTCAAAGGAGATTTCAACATGGCACAGCATCTGTAAGATGCTTCATCGGAGAGAAGCGGGCATGATGGTATGGTATGGCATGGCACGGCATGGCTCTGACCGTATATTACATTGCATACGGGTACTGGCAGAGAAAGATTGCGCATTCTGAGCCAGGTGCTCCCTGTGTTGTGCTATTTCTTGTGCCAGCGCATTCACCGACGAGGCAAACTTTGTCCAACAGTCGGGCGAAATACCGGTGATGACTTGGTTCATGCCAAAATGTTGTGTTGTGTTGGTTGGGTTGTTTGTTGGTCTCAACAACGAAGGTATGTGGGTATGTTTGATGCTGAGCTAGAATGCATGAAATGAAACATGCAGCACAGCACAGCCGGATGGCATGTCCATGAATAGTATATAGTATATTCGCCGAAGCCGCGAGCGATCCGCTGCCGAGTGCCATAGAGCAAAGCAGAGGTCAGACGATGATCCACGTAGCACAGCATAACATAACAGCAATGCCTGTTGGTCGAAACGGTGTCAGGGCATAAGCATAAAACAATGCCGCACAGATCCAAAAGGATCCAAAGCAGGATCCTGAGAGGCTGAAGTCTATGCCTGTTGGTGCAGAGTACTGAGGAGACACTCACTTGAGTGTCAGAGGTCAGAGTTGGGCCCCCCGATGAGGCCCCTTCCATTTCCCTCAGAGTATTGTTAGGGCAATTGGCCTTGTCTCAGCATACGATGAGATGCGATAGGGCCTGAGCTCTTACTCGTGGGTCCCTGCGGAGGTTTTCCAGAAGCTCCGGAGGTGTCAAAGCTCTGATCAATCCAGCCTTGTCCGCTGGCTGTTCCGGGATCCCCGTTCGAGTAGGGAATATCCATGAATTTCTCATCTTTTCCAACTTCTTGTTCAAGTAACTCGTTTGCGTCGTGGAGACATGGCCCCCAAGTCATGTACTTAGCCCCGACCAAAATAGATGTATATCTCAAACAACCGTCGCTGTCATCCAACGACTTAGACTTATGTACCTACAAGGTCCACCCCCGCACTAGGACCAGCTACTCGGGACCGAATTCGCCGTTTCACATCTCATGGTAGTAAGGGGAACCCTGCCTCTCTCTTTGACTCTCTGTTTTTGCTTCTTGAGCAGAACTTCCCATGTCCATGTCTTTAGAAACTCAAACAGTGACTGGCCTTCGCCCCGTGAAACGTGACCAGATGAATATGCGAGTGATGGCATGATGCCCCGGTATTGTACGGAGTAAGCCTGTGGGAGATTAATTCAATGCGTTGGCCCTGTTGTCAGACAAAGTAAATGCCGAATCCTCATGGATAGTAGATTACAGGTACTGTACTGTAAACAAATGGATCGGGGTTGACTTCTAGTTAGGCTGTTGTGTATGTCATTGCGAAACAGACTCCATTCTGCGTTAGAGTTGACTAACGTTAGTGTCGGACCGTTGAAGATTTGCTAAGCTAGTCTTGAATATAGATGACATTGGCATTTGATAGTTGAGTTGACGTGGCATGTCAGCACAGGCAGAAGGTAATCTGTGGTGGTGAGGCTGATTGAATATTCCAACGACATGTGCTCAATTGCATCACCAGACATGACGACTGACTGAATACTGCCGACATATGTCGGCGATAACTCACCTGCATCTCGTCAAAGGTTGATGACAAACAGAGGTAGACTCAGCTGACAGAATGTCAAATTGATATCATTTTCCCTCGCACGAGGTAATTTCAGTACCACCATGAATTGTGATATCCAGTCAGCATTGCTAGGC
Organism: Fusarium sp. NRRL 53497; assembly: GCA_013184445.1. NCBI lineage: Eukaryota > Fungi > Ascomycota > Sordariomycetes > Hypocreales > Nectriaceae > Fusarium > Fusarium sp. NRRL 53497. Next base: position 11,120 of record JABCJZ010000030.1, on the reverse strand, counting down.
TCGACGCCTTGGCTCTGCAAGTCGGTCCTCCTATGCATCATTGGTCTCATGATGAAAAGGCGGCCGATGCAAGCGATACACATTTATCCCTCAAAACACATGCATGGAGGGTTGTTGCATCTGTAAGTGAGGCTGGATATCGACCACACTTTGCCCTCTCACGCGATGTGATGTTCATATCGACTGCACCACACAACATGGCCACGATGCCGCGCCACGCCCTTCCGATCTTGTCTTTGCCCGTCGTGCCGCACCGTCTGCAACTCACCAGGAACGGGCATGCGAGGTGCTGGCTTCGCAAACTACCACACAGTCCATCTCGAACTGATAATCCAAAGTAGTGTGACACATGTGCCAACAAAGTGACCAGTCACTTGTGTAAGACGACCCATGGGGCCGGCCCGAGCCAGAACTAGCGATTCCAGACACAACCTTGAATCAGAGACCATACAAATGGTCGATCAGGGCTCACATATGGCAGCACCTATCAACGACTTTTTGCCAACACAACCACCTACTCTATTCTTCCGCCAAATGAGACCCAAAGCAGAACCCAGAGGGGTACCCTAGGATTGTTGCCCATCGTCTCAATGGATCCAGAGTTGCACTCGTCAGCCTACATACAGCACACAGCCAGCTGACCCGACGGCTGGGCAACGTACATCTTATATGCTGTGCCGTAGGTGCCTAGACTGTGTGTAGGTGCGGTGAGATCGGCAAGGCTGAAGGTCGCAAGTGTCCCAATAAAGTCCAGATGGATGGATGGTGGAGTAAATATTTGCCAGCACACGAGGGCTGTGTGAGGTGAGGTGAGGTGAGGTGAGGGCATGGATTATCAATGGGAAATAAGCCAACCCCGATGCTGGCGTCTTGATCTGGGCGGATTGTCATGGCATCGGATTCAACCACTTCAATTCGGTTACCAAGCGTGCATGAACCAGCCAGTGGTTTTTTGAGCGGCACGACACACTTCCAGACACCAGCCAAGACTGTCTGGTCAGACAGTGCAGTATGATTTGTGATGATTGTCAGATATGGCTAACAGCCCGTTTGGCGATGATACCTTGCAATGCCGCTGCTGAATCTCTCCCATTGGCGCTCTCGTGAGTTGTTTGGTGACCTTCATGTGATGCAACATGCTGACTGGTCATTGTCGACGATGCTCACCTGTGGCTGCAATGGCCGTTGGCGTATCTGAGCTGCTGCTGCGTGTAAGAAGACTCCATCAAATTCTTGGTGGGCCTGTGTAATGAAGTCAATCAAACTATCATTACCAACAGATCACGCTCAACCAAATTCCCAGCCACTGATGCCTTACGGCACACGCCCTGAAGACTAACAGTCAGCGCCGGCGCCAAAAGACGTCAAAGCTATCCGTATTGCCGTCAGGGATCCCGAGTCAGGGCCCATAAGAAGGATTCTAGAAGGCTGAGCATGACAACCCTGAGGATGTGAGGTAGGGGTTAGAGGTCCCTGGAGGTTCGAGACGAGGCATGCCCACCAAGAGTGGCATCTCTATCATCCGTGATGATTTGTACAACCTTGAACCGAGCTACATTTCAATAAGTTTCAGACTCGCCCGACGCTCAGGCATATGTCGCAATGTGTAGCGAGATTTCGACTCGACCCAGCAGTTGTCAACTTCAATATGGATGAGACAGCAGCGTGTTTGTGTTGGTTTTGTGGAAATTTGTGGAAGAGTGTCGTTTCGAAACCAAATCGCCAAGACTCGCGATGCCTGCCTTGATTCTCCACTGATTTCCAGGTACAGTAGATCCCCTGAGGCTATGGCGTCTGTTGGTCCGAGCCTCAGGTTGAGTGAAGGATTGACTTTCACACTGAAATTGTACACGTACTGTACATATTTCGCAATTGATGGCATTGTCAGGATAGCAATCCCATGGCGCGATTCTGCCACGTACCACTTGAGACAGTACTACAGCATATCATTGCCCGATGTTGTTGCTTGCGTATTCTTCATGAGTCAAGAAGTTTTTGAGCGGAATCTAATCCGTACCGTACCCATTGACTAAACAGAAATGCTTCTGTAACGCAGTGCTGAATTTAGGCTCTGAGCTATCAATAACGCCTGCTTTGTTGGATATCGCGGACGCTAATAAACAATGGCGCCTTTGATGCCCAGTCCAACGCTTTGACAGTCCGGGGATCAGTCCCGTGAAATTGAATTGGCCGCTGACGCCGGTAGTTAGGCATTAACAGGTGAGTACTGTTTGCTTGAAACCGCCGTTGAAAATATCCATCCATACGGCACGATGCACCAAATATTAAGCTCTGGACGATGCTACACTTTCAACCTCTAACATCCCCACGACAATCGTGAGAACCCCTTGTTGCGCATCAATGATGTGCAGGCACAGGCCCAAGCGTTATGGTGTCAGCAAATCTTCAGAGTGGTGTCCTGTATGAAATTGGTCGCCATCTAACCCTCTGCAATTTGCTGCTCTGTACGCCATACCTCCGGGTGAAGCTACCGGTGGTTGATCCGTTGGAAGGGTGGCGCCTTGTCCTCCAGGTGGTCCGTCGCTTGCACATTCGATGTAGATTTGACCATGCTGCAAGAATTCCTTCGGCAATGTTTCTTACCATCAGCTCGGGTCAATTGGAGGCGCAGGCCCTGGTAGTTATGGTGGTTCTGGACCCCGCTGTAAGAGGAATTCGCCGAGGCCTTTTCACTAAGATTCAAATAACAGAGGGTTTAATTTCAACTCGCATATCAAGGGTACGCGACGATTCGAGTCGTTGCAGAAGCTCAATACACCCTAGCCGTTCATATGCTTGTTTATGGCTGCAAAGACCAACAACAGTTGACGTTGCGGCACAGGTGTAGATCGAGAAAATCGGATGTTGAACCCAAGGTTGGTGTGTTGTATAGATTAGTACAAAGAATTCTTGAGATACCATCGATTGATAATGGCAAACGTATCGAGTATTGATTGTCTAATGCATGTAACAGCGACCTGTACTGCAACCTTCAAGTCATCAAGTGGTTCTTATCCGAATATCTGCACCTTAATAGGAAGGCCGAGCTGATAGATCAAACATAGATTGGCGGCTCGGATGCACGTTGTCACCCCTTTGCCTAATACATGCGGCATTGGATGCAGCGGCGGCGCGCAATGAGCGGGCACTCCCGTGGTATCAATCCCACCGCGTGGTCTATACCAGACCAATGGATAACGTGGGATGATTTGGCGCATCCATCACGAGCTTCTCTGCGTGGCCGATTGCGCGGGATGAGGTCGTCTTAGAGGTGCCAGCTGTGTCGAACTAAAGCAAAGACTAATGCGGCTTCCAGATTCTGCCACGAATAATAGACTAATTCAAAATAGCCTCGTATGGGTATGGGTAGTGCCGCAGAAGTCAACTTTAGGTCGTAAATGTCCAGTTGATTGGATTGTTCCTCAACCTGGCATTGGCCATAGCTTCGTATACGACTCTGTCCTCGAATAGGCTTCTGCTTGCATAGGGTATGCTAAGAACTGCGACAACCACCAAATGGCTAGTTACCATCTTGCAGCACGCTTCATCCATGGCGTCTTTCCTAAAAAGACGACTGTAGCTCGCCTCACGCGGATAATTGGATCTCAAGATGCAATTCGCATACTGTATCCTCAGCAGTGGTGGGCTTCCATAGCAGCAAGTTGATGCGGGCCAATGCAACAGCAACAGGTCTAACGCTGTGCCACTTCCCGCTGGCATAGCATTGCATAGGTAGCCTGCAGAACATCAGGTGCCCAGAAGCAATGACGCGATGGAATTCATGGTGAGATTGAACATTGCGTCGTGCCTTGCGCCGACAGGGCAAGGTGATTGTGACGCAGTCGCTGTAATTACTGGACACAGTTGAGAGTTTTAAAGTCTCGATACAGAGGTTCATGGCTCGTTGTGGTTGGCCGTCATCCACAAATCCACAAAGGGGTTAAACCTTTGACGTGCTGCAAAGGGAAGCGCACGTGGATACTGCTCGTAGAACAGTGGAAATTGAGGGCGTGTCGCAGATGTCTTGGAACGGAATAATCGGCATCCTTTGCTGAGCTGTGTAAGAATACGGCGCATCTTGGACCGCTCGTAAACAGGCCGTGCTATTGCCCAGAAAGGCATAATCCAGCGGGCAGCACGGCCGCTTAGCAGGCCTTGGTCTTGGCATCTACCATGTTGTTATGTTTAGCTGTGCTAAGATATGGTAGCCCGTGAGGAACGACAATAGGAAACGAGTTGAATACGAGATTCATATCGGTGCAACATGGCTGAAAAGCAAAGGTACATTGAAATACCTCAAACAAATCGAATGCTTGAATAATGGCGCGTGATAGCTTCAACGGAACATCGCATCCCTTGAGTATGCAAGGACCCCGGCTGGGCCGCATCTCAATAAGACCTTTCAGTCATGACCGACGAGGCCGAGACGTTGCCCCTCATTTTGACTTGGAGATGGCCTGCAAGTCGAGGGATGCAATAGGTGGCAGCTGTGTCGCTACTGGATCGGGTTATGAGTTTTTTCTCTCTCTCTGATAGGACCAAGTGAATATTTCTCAGGTTGATCCTGTGGAACATGGTCCAATTCGCAATCAAACAGGCGCATGAGGAGTCTGATAATGAGAATCTAGGCCAAGTCGGAGAATACCATCACCAATGTAACAGCGAGGGAGCTTGTCCTGTGATTGCCTATGCAGGTCTGAAAGTTCCAGCGCCTGTGGTCTGTTTTCCGTATTTGATCCCGCTGTGTGCCCCCGCGTCTTTCATTGTTGTAATGAGATTCCCTACGTCACCCGGCAATCGCGTCATATCACCTTTTCGGCCACCCTTATTTTCCCGTGAACAAACTGGTTTGATGAGCTGGTCAGCTTAAAACAGGCTGATGACGGAACGTCTGTGAGGCTTGTATGAGCGTCGCGTATGCAGTTTTGGGTTCCTCCTGCATGTTGAGCAATTCTCAAGCAGATGGGTTGGTAGAGAAGAATTACTTTGACCAGTTGATGCTGAGGCCAGGTGTTGACACAGACCAAGGCTGACTGATACCGCAAGTCGTCTCCCGAGACACTTCGAATCAGTCCTTCCAGGGGCTCAGGGCTCAAAGGCAGATGACAGACAGCCCCATGTCTCACAACCAGGTGCTCAAGATCCCCTAGGGGCCGAGAATCCACCCTACCGATTGGATAAAAGATCTCGCAAGCGACGTCATTATCCTTCCCCACGTAATGAAGCGAGCCCTTGACGAATCAGTAGCGAATCACAATTCAATTCGCGGCTATGGCTGGCCCAGCACACCGGTGCCGTTTGAACACCCAATTTGCTTCTCGAGAAACTCGAGATACTGGAGCCGCCCAAGAATATCCTATCACCGGCTCAGATAGGAACAAATACCGGCACACTGCATGTGATACGACAATGTCGACATGGCTTTCTTTGCTGGTTCTTTGTTGTTTGGGGGTTCAGAATGGATACCTCGTGACCATAAGAAATCTTGCCGGTCTGTCTAAAAATGTCGGTGTATGCAGTCTAAGATGAAATGCGGTTCATGGTTCGTCGTTCCCTATAACCCCGCTACTGGATTTCTCAACGCTCAAAAGGCAGGGTTGTCAAGGAACCTCGATGGGTTGAACAACAGGGGCGAGTCAGATTTGATAGATTGGCCACTGTGGTCTTGTCAACAAGGGCCCTGGGAATGTCAATCTGATCTGCCATTGCTTTCACGAGCAGAAATGAAAGGGATATCGTAATACCGAGTGTGTTGTAGTCAGGGACGGCATACGCCTGACAAGGCTGCAGACTGTATTACCGAATGTTCGTGATAAGAAAGCGGGGGATGGCGTCTATCAAAGATGGATGAGCGGACAGCCAGGTACAAGCAGCATGCATTCTCCGTAGGCTACGGCCGAGAGCTGGAAGGACCCCACAGCGACATGCTGCCCGCAGTAAACCATCTTTTCTATGCACACCCCCATGCATCTGGTCCGGGGCCCTCATCTTCCCCTGTCTGTAGCTTGGGGGCCCTGACCTAAAATTGGCGGGAGTCGGCGCCAAAGGATCGACGAGATGATGATCTCATTCCGTTGTTGGCTGTTCAGACGTTTGTTTCAAGATGCCTCAATGTCCCTTGCGCAGGATGAGCATATTGCCAAATCAAATGGTGCGCTGGTAAGATGTCCCACAGAAATTGGCGGAAGGTGGGATATGCATTTTGATCCCAGGAACTGGTCTCCTGGGGCATTCAGCCTCTCATGTCTCGGTCTCTCTGCCACTGCCCATGACGCTCTCTAAGACGCGATTGGCTTCCCCACAAAGGATTTCCTTGACCGGCGTATGATCCGTCTGGCCATCTCGTGTCTAAAGCACGTTTGGGAGTTGGATACCCTCCTCTTTCATTGTTCCTGTTTGGAGAGGAGGGAGACAATGAAAGCAGGTACGGGGAAGGGAGAGATAAACCGATAGGCAGAGTCGAGGAACGAAATGGCCATTCAGCACTCCACTTGCACTGATGGTCAACAATGCGATGCCATCATCAGCGAGCGGCACTTGGCTCTGTTTCGCTACTGTATTAGCAAGCGGCAAAGGCAATAATGCCACGTCACCTCGATGGTAAGATGGTAAGTCTGTTGGTGACTGAATGATGGGCATATCACTGGGTTTATGAGACTGCAGATTCCTTGGTTCGACGTTGTAAACGAGGGCATTGTGAAATCGTATCTGGATTTACCATCCTGCATATCCTATCGAGTAAACCCTGCCCCCCTTAACCGAGTATTTGGGTACGGTCTACCATGGCTGCGTGGCAATCTGCACTGGGGCTGGCGAGGAATTGAAACCCAACATGCCATGCAGCAGCCTTGCACCCAGCCCTCGGGAGAAAAAAACGGAAACCCCTTCAGATAGTTCTCTAATAACAGAAGTAGGTTAATTATAATAAATTATAGGAGAAAATCTTAAGTATTAGACTATTATAGTATAAGATAATAAACCTTAAAAGATATTATTATGAGTTTAGGGAGGGCTTTATAATGCATAAAAGGTAGGTCGATTCTGTGTTTTTCTTTCACCCCCGAGCCAGCTCAGCCGCACGTAGGCGAGAGTGCTGTAATCTGTAATCTGGCGGTCACTTTTGAAGATCAGGATGTGCCATGCTCTAGCGAGGTAGGGCAAGGTTAAAATAACGATGGCTTCTCGGGGAAGGTTGAGTGTTCCGGTGCTCGTGACAGTGGATACGAGAAGGCCCTAAGTCAGGAGCAAGAGGAGCCACGCGGGCGCTGGTGTTGTGGTTGACATCTGGATAGTTGCTGTGGATGATAAGGCTAGCAGGTTTCTCAAACAAGCTGCTTGGGGTTCCCTGCTGAGACTGAGATTAGACGATACGATACAGTAGCAGATGAGTAAGCGACTGCGCCGTAGTGCACTGTATAGACAAAGATCAATCGGGGTCTGCTAGGTCTGCTACTCTGCTACAGGATAGTGGATACAATAGATGAGATTACCTCGAGCTGCTAAAGAGAGGCGATGTGATGCTGACATGAACACGAACGAACAAGGAGGATTAAGATGCTAGGAAGAACTTGATAAGGTAGCGCTGTGCATCAGGTAGTAGCAAGATCCAATCATAGATGCTGAGGCTGGTAATTTTAGCGGAAGGTAGAATCTGGAAGTGACCGAAGCGAAGCACTTTCCTTTTCCTTTTGCCAAGCAAAGATGACTAGTATTAGTAAGGTATCCTAATCGTAGGTGGTATGAGACACCCACTCTTAGCCTTAGGCACAATGTCTTCATTTCAAGGCTATCAATCTGGGCTTAACATCCATCATCACGAAATCAATATCGGCTGTTAGTCGATCTAAATCATCGCTGTCCTCGTTTCAAATCTTTCGGCTCTGCGGCCCCGTTCAAGGAGCCAATTTCCCTCCGGTCGGGTTGGCTGGAGTCAAAATCAACATTGGCGCTCCACACATCGTGTCAGACTGAGGTCATTGCTTGAGGAGGCTCAAAAGTCCGGCCAGCTCAACGCAACGTAATCGAGAGCGACGCTATGCTGAGGCGCAACGCAAAGTTGGACAGTCCAAACCACCATCGAGAGTGGCTCACCAGCCCCCTAATGCACCATCCTGAATCCTTAGGCTTGGGGCACTTTTGCTGTCTGTTCCATGATTGACTTTTGACAGAACTTGCGCATGTGGCCTATAGTTAAATCGCTGGCATATAGACCGCATCCTTCGTACGCTGCACGAAAGAGGTACTACGTTTCGATATGAACCTAAGTCAATGTCCGTGGCGATTGATTGGCTGCCCTGCTCCGACCGACACCGGGCACATGGTTAGCCATGTGCCGAAGCGAGAGATAGAGGTACACGGGAGGACGCCTAATTTTAGGCGCGGAGACTGGTACTGTACGCGTATCTAGCGGGCGTTGAACTGGTCTGGGTTGGGGTTGCGTATTTTCTGCTTCGTTTTTTTTTTTATAGCTTTCCATTGGCTTTAGCCTAACAAACAAGCTTGGTCTCACCCTCAACTGCCAAGGTTAATTCGTTGGTGTGTTTGTTTTTATTAGCAGTTTCCGCCTTTGCTGTTTATTGCTGTGTCTTTGTCGAGTCTTTTTTGCCCTCTTGGCAAATCTTTGCATTTTTGTTTGTCCTTAGAGTTGTGCAAGACCCTCTGAAATCATGATCACGAGGGAACTAAGAACGGAGAAAAAAGAGCGTCAAAGAGAAGAGCCTGGACACAACCAGTGGTTCCTAAGCTTACTTTTTCACCTAGTAGTAGACAGAAAAAAGGAAAGCAACTTCGGCTAACCGATCCTACCAAGGCTAACACTCTTGGGATGATGAACGAGCAAGTCATTCTGGCTCGAGGAGTCATTGACAGCAGTCGGAGCCGCTGTTCTTCGCTATTCAAGTTTCGATAGTCAAAGAAAAGGAACAATTCTATGACAGGGGGGAGCAGGCACAGACTTTTTTTTTTTTTTTTTTTTTTTTTACAACCTTGCCCCTCTCCTCTCGCTCTGACCGTATCCGGCCTTGGTTATTAGGCTCGCATCGTGATCATTGATTGCGCGATCGCTCTCGTCTGAATGAGAACTTGGTTGATATTGAACAAAACTTTGCTTTTACCACGGTACGGTGCTATGTTATGGTTGCCCAAGGAGGGGTAAGGGGGCTTATTGCATCGTCATTCTTAGCTGGTTGCTCATCATCAAATTGTGTTACGACCAACCAGACAGATTGCACATGTCCGTCGGACCATGTCGTCCATATCAATTCATATAATTTTCATCTTCCTCCTGGTCAGACAAGTTCGTTAGTCAGGAACGGAGGATTTGCATATCTTCCCTTTGGATTGCTCTGGCATGGTCGAGAAATTGGATTTGTGCCGGCGCGTCTCATTCTGATTGATCAACTTACAAGTGAAGGTGTGTAGGTCAGACCTCTCGGATCCAGCGGCGCGCATCTCTATCTCTCTGGTTTTGCGCCGGCTCTCCCTTGGGACAACACCCTGGATCAGCATGAGTGTTTCATGCGTTGAAGCATTGAGGGACAGTTGGGTGCTGTGAGCCTGGTCCCTGAGTAACACAAGAATTGAAATGCCGAGGCCAGCAGTCATTATCATCATCATCATCAAATGGCAATGGCAAGCATGATGATTTATGATGATGGTATTTATGGCGTCTTTCCCCACTCTGAATGGTTGGCTAGTTCAGACCTCGGAGTGTTGTTGGTCTGGAACGGGGCACTGCCGCACTCCGACTAGATGAGAAGTCCAGAGCAGCTGGAGGCCAGCAGCGACGTGTTTATTCTGTCAGACCTCCATGGATTGGGCTGAGAAAGGACAGAAAAGGGGACCCAGGAGAGGAAGTGAAAGAAAACGGTCGGTGTGAGCCACACTATCCATGATCCATGGCGCCTATCTTGACGGCCGAGCCCCGAGTCCCGCCCACAAGTACAACGCCTCAATCCGACCCTTCAAAGGAACAGCCCAAGCACTACCGAGCGCTAATGGAGGTTGGGTACGCTAAGTTACAGCACAACGGTTCCCGGATCCCACGTATTGTCTAATCCGCAGGCAGGCAGGGGGATGAGGATGAGGATGGAAAAGAGGAGAGGAGGATTGAGCCAGGATCCATTGTCATTTTCCAACGTTCCGACTCCCCATGTCGGATCTCGAATAACTTCCTCTCATAGGCACGTCCGTATGCTCTGGAGATTTCCAAGACTTTCGTTTCCTCAGCTCACACCGCTCCCTACACCTCTTCTCAATGGATGCAATGCGCTTCCTTTTGCGCTTCGCCCTTTCTTTCTCTTGGCTGGCTAGTCCATAGGTGAAGCAAGACAGGGTAAAGCTAACCAAAGGTAAGCAAGCATCCAATCCAGGCCATTGATATGTTACTTGACCTATCCCTGGCATATTGACGTTTGCCGTCTGAGTTGGACTTGGCCTATGCTATGTTTCTGAGTCTAGCTTTTGTCGCTCGCTGGTTTCCGTGTAACCAAACCATCTTGTCCATCGACTGGTATGACTATGACTATGACTCTTCCCCCCTTTCCTCTAGCCCTGCCTTCTAATTGCTTGGTGACTTGACTTGGCCCGTCCGCCCTGTTCTTAGCACCGAGGCATACAGACGACAGACTAAGTAGGTGAGAAGACAGGTGAGGAGGTTCACCGTAACTGTTTCTGTGTACGTATAATAAAAAAAGATGGTCTGGACGGCACGACGTGGTATGTCGGTCAATCTCAGTCAGAGACATTGTCCTTTAACGACATTAATTTTTGGTCATGTGCACAGGTGGTGTATCAAAAATAGCTAGACCTCGGAAGATTTCATCAGAGTTGAGGTTGAGTTGATGTGTTGCATTAGACCAGTGTCTCCCTGCAAACTCAACTTTGTCTCCCTTGTATCGATCAAGTCTGGGTAACAATTCTACCACCTAAACTTGGACTCTGCCTGCATATGGAGGACATGCTTTCTGCTGCTCACACTCACTCACACCTACACTCACAAGCACACACCGTCAGGGCCCAACCATTCGCCTCCCCCTTGACCATTGACCATGGAAACTCCACTCTATCAAGTTGCATTCGACGAAAATCATACACCCCTCCCCCCCTGCAGCCTCCCCCAG